>JAGTTF010005694.1:21928-45143 GCA_019095985.1 Streblospio benedicti
CCCAGGTGACATGCACAGTGAGGTGCGAAGGATTTCGTTGGCTCTCGGTGCACTTTGGTGCATTTCGTGACCTACTTGGTAGTCGCGATGTACTAATGGGGTAAGGTACTGGGGGAGGGTGGGTCTGACTTTTTCTGCTTGGTGCGGTAGCAAGTTCCACGGAGCTCGAAGTGATCCCGGGGGACCACTGGCCCTGGCTACGTCCCCACACTCCCCCTTTGTGTGTTCTGTGAAAGAAACGGCACCTCTGGATACTGGATTACTTGTTGGAATACTTTATGTGTTATGTTGTAATGAGTTTCCATGTGAATGCTCCACTCCCGTACAAGCGGAGGGGTTCAGTCCCATGGAATCTGGGGGAGTGTGTAACAAAACTAGTTCTGTTAGGGCATCCAGTGCGCGGCCACATTAGGTGGCTGCTCAGTATAAAGTAGTTAACATAGGTAGCACTGGACTAAAGTAAGCTCCCATGTTACACACACCTTGTCAGGTTGTTCGTTTACTATGGCCACTTGTAGGGATTAAGACCAGTACACTACCACACAGTACTGAGGAAGCCATTAGGGCTTTAGTTTCTGACTCAGCAGGTACGGACTGCACTAGGTAGGGCTGTCAGTCTATTCCCGAAGGGAATAGGCCCACATTCACACATTACTGAGGTCCAGCCGGTGGCTACCTCACTCCCGGACGTCTACTCACCTTTACGTGGACTGAAGGACATGACATGAATTTTTGTATATTAATTTCTACACTGTAATACGATGAATAAGAACTTTTTTAGTATCCCATTTAATTGGGTAGCATCTAGACCTGATAATGTGGAAAAACCGTCATGACAGTCATTTTAAATGCGCATGCGCAACATCCCAACCCAGAATAAATTCCTGGCGCCATGTTCATGATAGATCTAAAATTGCAATAAATACAGATATGTGTAGCTAAAATCATCGTTAACAAGAATTGATTGTTACAAAATTTACTTTCATTACATATTTTTTTACATTTGATGTGAAAGGCAGACCTTTTCAATAACGACCCCCTCACAGCAGATGCCTGCTGAAGTAGAATATCATTGCATTTAATAACAAGGATATAAATGAAAATTGTAACAGCAGATTATAATAAAAAGGTAGCTACATTACTAAAATGTGATATGAAATCGAATGTACATGTTGCATGGATACCGCGCTTTTGATTTTTGTATTGGGTGTCTCACATCCCGACGTTGCTTTCATCAAAATTTGCGAAACGCATATGTAGTCAACTAGAGAGCAGGTGCCCGGGTGCTAGTAAAACTATTTCACTGCGACACCACATGCAGACGATGTACGGATGGAAACAGTGTTGATTTGGTAAGAATCTGATATTTTCATTGATAAATTAGATGTTAATGCCCAGATTAATGTACTGTAAAACTGTGTGACCATAGTTTTAACAATTGACGTGTATTATTTATAGAAAACTAGAACGTTGCACGCATTATTGATAAAATGTCTAGATCTACGCTCGGCAAGCTTTCTACAGCAGTATCACTGTCAGTAGATCTACTAGATCTAGGAGTCAAAGACTGCAGTAATAGATATTCTACCAATAACAGTATAGTATGCTACATTTATTAACCTAAGTCGTGGTGTTTTTAAGATAATTCGAGGTAGAGAATCAGAATGATATACAGTTACAGTATCTTGAATACCAATGACAGGACTTCTATGATAAAGCCTTTGTCAGGAGAAATGTTAAAAAGCAGTTTTTTGAAACAATTTATATGCATACACGTCTTTTTTATATTGCAGCTTATAAATGCAAATCACATAGGAAGAATCCATTGTGTATTTACTGTCTCCACCATCTCCGAAAATAGGTGATTGTTATCTACATCTACTTCATATGGCAATGTTAGCTAATGTCCATGCTTGTATTATTGAAGATACCACAATGCACTAGAGGACTTGTTTATGGTAAGCTTCAAATATGTGTATAGCATAAGTTTTTAAATGTTAAAATCAGAAACGAAAGTGCATATTTGAAACATTTTCACGTATATTTTTTAGACACTTTTTTCCCCTAGAGCACCTCACCCCCATCCCGTAGATTTTTTTGTTCAAACCATTGTAGCACAGCTTTTAATGAACCAACAATAGCGTTTAAGGTGTCAAAAGAAAGCTACGTACTTGTATTTTCGTAAGATAAACACATTTTTTATGGTTCATTAAAATTACATTATCTATGATGCATTTTGTTATGAAATAACGTGTGCATACACATCCCGTAGGTGGCGATAATATTCGATTTGATCATGTTTATTTGCACTAGATCTTCGTAAAAAAATTCTTTTTTCACTTTGGCACCGGGAAAACTATTGTGTTCAAAGTAGTAATATTATTTGGTACCTGTTTGGATGCTAAATATTTTTTTTAAAAAGCATACGGGATGGGTGTGACCTTCGGGATGGGTGTGGACTGTTCTTTGTCATCTTGAATTAATATCAGTGTGTTGAATAAGCACTAGCCAATGTCCCCTGGCTAGTATAAATTTATGTTGGCTAGTGTAAATTCAAAGAATGATTACTTGATTTCTTCACTTTAATTACTAACTATGATCAGTGTAAATTAGCACCCATGGAGTAATTATTACGCATCTCATATTTGTTGAAAATTCGACAACTTCTTTGACCAACTTTTCATATATGAATGGCAGCGCTCGCCATGTTGAGACCATTTATAATACGTAATGTAGCTACAGTAGGCAAGCAAATATTTTTAGTGATGACTCATATGCATGCCTTTCTTATTTTGTATTTATTGTCACCGTCTGCCACTAAACATAAAATCTTTTACAGTTGTCCACCACATGAACCATTTGACCGTCATTTTGAATGGGATGCTGTAAATGTGAACTTGTAACTGTGCAGGTAATGTAGATTGTGATTCACAAGTCCTTAAAATACAATTTGGTCATAATGGCAAAGTTGTTTTTTAAGTATTTTTTTATAGTAACACTTAAACAATGACACAACAGTTGATAACATTTCATAAAGATTGGACAAATATTTCCAGTTCGCTTTCTTGTAGATGTACCGTAAACGACCATCCCCTAACCCCATGTAACAGCCCTCCCCCGTCTTTTTCCTAAATATCTTAGAATTAGATAGTAACTGCACACCCGTGTAGCAGCCCACCCCCATTTTGACAAAATTTCAATTTAACAGCCCTGGGCTCTGAGATGATTGTATACGGTGCTCCCAGGAAATTTGCCGTTGTTACCAAATTAATAGACATGCAAAAAATCCTTGCAAAAATGCTATGGACGTTGATAGTGGAGTGCCAGAAATACTTATCCAACAATAATAATGTTTTCACATCTTCAAATGTTATCAATTATTCATTATGATGTTTATATTATTGAACTTGATTAATCTGATGTTAAGAAATTCTATTTCACATATTTAAATACTACTACATTTTGAACACTTAATGTTTTTTGAATGGTATGTGACCTGTAATAAGAGATTTAATCCATTTTAAAGTTCATTTTTACAATATACTATGTAGAAGGGCATAGATATTTCAAATGTCCAGTTACCACCATCCATGTTCTGTTTTAAATAAACAGATATTAAGATTTTGAAGGCGGGGTTGATGTGTTTGAGGTTGTATATCAATTGTCTAACCCATGGTAGGAAATGCTGAAGGTACAAAAAATTTACATTTTGCAAAAAAGTGGGAGCAATACCGTGACGACTCTCATATGTATTTGATTTAGTAATTTTGAAATTGTTGATCTCTAAGGGTTTCATCCCGAATTTCATCTAGGAGCGGGGCGGTTGGGGAAGACTTTTTTGCGTTTCTGAAAGTCCTCTTGTTATGACATTGGTACAAGCTCGGGAGTTGGATACAAAGGGGTTTAAAAAAGGTTATTGGACAAACTGGAATTCAATTCCCAACCTCCAATGAGTTTAACAAAAATAGATAGTATGAAAGCGAAGATAGCTAAAAAATTCTTACTTGTCCTTTTTGGCTTAATACTAGTCTCTGATTAGTCGACAAGTACTTTTCTGGGGCACTGTTACTATTGGTAAAAGCAGTGTGATTTTAAACAAAACAGAACTCATGTGCTGCGCTAACTCATTCTGTAAAAGTCCACACTCATTTCGAGATTTTTTACCTGTCAGTCCCTGTGTGATATATATGGGTATTTTTAATTGACCAATTTAAGCAGCTGGATCATGGTCTGGAAGTTGATGAACAAGCTTCATCTGGGTATGCAGATAGAGCACATTATATTGTTAAATTTTCTTTATTTTTAATATTTTATCATCCAGGCAACTCATGTTTCAATATCAATACTAAACGTAGTTAAAGGGCTGATCAGCAATCACAAGAACTGATAACATATAATATATACAAATGAAAAACACTAATATTACATTATGTTTACTTGTAAATATTTACTTATTGACTTTTTTTAGATTTGCATCGACGTATGAAGCATATCAAATCCACTTTTTTGTGAATGATTTTGTAAGTATATTGTATTTTTTATTAACACCCAATTGATACACCATATTGTATTTGATAATTGAACGTTCTGATGCAAGTCAAATGAATAAAACAATAGTTCGTGGCTTGACATGTCATTGGCATTCTTTGACACACTATAATTCCTAAAAGGTTAGTGATGAGTTTACCCCGACGATATCTATACATCTATTATGTGGCTGCATCTATGCTTTTTCATAGGTATTAAAATGAATCATCTACTAACACATTTCATTGATAATACATTCTTCCACATGCTTAAAATGATTGATGATGATTATTATGGGAATTTATCAGCCACAATTTATTGATTATTAAGTACATACTAAAACCTCTATTACTTGAACTGAGGATATACCAGGGTAACTATTAAGCAAATGAATTGCTGACTTAAATATGAGAAACAAAAATAAAAAAATATACGAGAAAAAGTTAATGTGAATGTTCAATAAACATGAACTACTGGGCAAATATAAATATGAAATTTTGAAGTGGATCATCAAAAAGATAAATTAAACTCAACCCTAACATTTCATGTAAGAAATAGTTTTAATGGTGCGATAATGGGTATTTGGCCTAATTAATCGGCCTAAAATTTGTCAATTATGGAATCACGCTGTTACGTTATCAAAGGAGAGCATACTCGCCGGGCTGGCGGTCATTTCAAAGATACTGAGTTTTCGGGTGACTAACTCATTTAATTAAATAAGATAATTATAACCTTTTTTCAAATGAATTTATTATTTTGATAAGTTGAAATGAGGTTTAGAAACATAAATTTTATCTAAAGTCAATGTAAAAGATACTTAGACTACTGTATTCTAGTGCATACAGGTGCATGCGCCTAACATCGTGAGTGGGCATTGTGATCATATAAAGGCGCATGCCCTTGTAAAACAAAGTAGAGTTAATTTGAGAATTACAATGTAAAAAAAAACGTTTACCCCTGAGCGATAAAGGATGATGATAATGTTACGTTGGTTAGTGACTTTGTTATATACTACATGTTATGGCATATACGCCCAGACAAATTACTTTATGTCAAAATAGGTTGTTTCTTTGGTGGGGTGTGTTTCAGGTTTGGATAAAGGGGTATGGGCCTATATTTGGGATCAAACATGCCCCCTGAGGGACCCCCAAAATAGTGGTTTTTCAATTATAGGCTCATGTGCCTGTATGCAAGAGAATACTGTAGTTATTGGAAATTATAACGTTATAGCTGGTGCGTTGCCAGGTAAGCGTAATAATGTGATGTTGATGTATGTTTTTAGCAATATTGTTTATTTTATTTATTTGCATTATGTATGTTTAAAAATTTAATTTATGAAAAATAATCAGTAACGAATGAAGTTAAGCAAGAGAAAGAGTAAAGTATATTTTTCTCAATTCTTTTAGCTTTGTTCATATCTTACTGTTTACTTGTATTCACATTCTTCGTCCATGTGGCATGAAACTGTTCAGTCAGGACATGTCTGCGAAGGGTTGAATCTTTCTCATCTTTTACATATTCATATTCTTATCATCTTTGTCCATGTGGCATGAAACTGTTCAGTCAGGACGTGTCTGCGAAGGGTTGAATCTTTCTCATCTTTTACATATTCACATTCTTATCACCTTTGTTCATGTGGCATGAAACTGTTCAGTCAGGACGTGTCTGCAAAGGGTTGAATCTTTCTCATCTTTTACATATTCATATTCTTATCATCTTCGTCCATGTGGCATGAAACTGTTCAGTCAGGACGTGTCTGCGAAGGGTTGAATCTTTCTCATCTTTTACATATTCACATTCTTATCATCTTTGGTTGAATCTTTCTCATCTTTTACATATTCACATTCTTATCACCTTCGTCCATGTGGCATGAAACTGTTCAGTCAGGACATGTCTGCGAAGGATTGAATCTTTCTTATCTTTTACATATTCACATTCTTATCATCTTCGTCCATGTGGCATGAAACTGTTCAGTCAGGACGTGTCTGCGAAGGATTGAATCTTTCTCATCTTTTACATTTTCACATTCTTATCACCTTTGTTTATGTGGCATGAAACTGTTCAGTCAGGACGTGTCTGCGAAGGGTTGAATCTTTCTCATCTTTTACATATATTCACGTTCTTACCTTTGTCCATGTGGCATGAAACTGTTCAGTCAGGACGTGTCTGCGAAGGGTTGAATCTTTTACATATTCACTGTCTATTACCTTTTTTCTGGAATTTGTCTAATATTAAATTATCAAACTTCATCTATCTTGTCATGTTCTCTTTTACTCTACTTATAAAACATACTTTCATGTTTGAAATCAATCCTGTAAATTATAACTTAGTCATTAAGTTTTACTTAGTACAGACCACCACCGTAATATTTTACATGTTAAAATTGTCCCACAGCATATTAATGTTTTCTAATCAGTAGCAGCTTTTGAAACATTTTTTTTGCATCATCCTTACATTTTAGACATAGATAAAATGAATACGACCTGCAACTTTATACGAGTTTTGGCGGCAAGAGGAACAAGATTAATAGATGTATTTGATAATAAAAGTGAACAAAACAAATATCGTGACATTAGAGATCGATATGAAATATACAATAAATGTACAGAAAACTTTGACAAAATGAAAATGACATACGACGATTTTCGATCAAGAGTTATTAGGTATCAAAAGTTTATCAACACCCCATCCAACTTTAACAATAATAAACAAGGGGAAAGAAAGATCTTCCTTGAGGCATTTGCTTACCCACAATTTTTGAAGTTGTCAGCTCAAGAAAAAAAGAAACATACTTTCGTAAATTGTCACGGGTGTGAAGAAATGATGAAAAGTTTATTTACGAAATCTGATTTTAAAACATTCGATTTTCATGGCGAAAACCCCAAAGATGGAAAGAAATTTATTAAAGATTTAATTAAGGACTTGGAAGATCAAGGATTTCAAGAAAATTTTCAAATCTCTGTGAAAGATGCGATTGGTTCTTCTCTTCGAATGGTGCCGAAAATTTCAAGTAAAGAGAATAAAAAAATTGAAGCAACGAAACTGAAAGACACAGTTAAAGAGATTTCTTCAAGATACAAAGAAAATAGTTTACATAATATTCTACAGGAAAACATTTCATTTTCGCAATGGGATAGACAAAGGAAGTCCAATTCTTTAGAAACATCAGTTAATACAAGAAAAAGATCATCTGTAGGGAATTTCGACAGCTACTCTTTCGACAAAGTTCAGTTTTTTGGCTGAAGTTAGAAGTTTAAAAAAGAAGGTGATGAAGTAAATTGGAGCCAGTTGGCTAGAAATTTTAATGTGAAGATCAATGGTGTGTTGCCATCCAATGGTGGTCAAGTGCTGAAAGAGTTTGCTCAGGTAAACGGAATTGATATAGATATATTTAATGTGGATAGGAAAATATCAGGACGTAATTATGAAAAACAAAGAAGACAAAAGAAAAAAATAAAAGACGTTTCCTTACCATCAGTGCCAACAGCAAAGTGTTTAAGATCAGAACTCAAAACTAAAATTTCTAATGGACAATATATAATTGGTGAAAAAATAAATCCCATCACAAATACCAAAAAATAATTTACAAAAATGGGCAGCTTGTTCATGAAAGCAACGAAGTTTTTGGAAGAAAAATTCCCATGGACATAATACTGCAAAAAGAACTGGACAGGGCTGAGGCAGCAGGGATATTGCGAGCCACATATAATGGACATCTATTTTACACTTCTGCTAATATTGAAAATGTTGATGAAGAATTACACAAATATCGTATTGATGTAGATAACATGTCACCAGAAGAAAGATGTCAAAAGCTGCTCTCGTTACATACCACAAGACATATAAAACAGTGGAGTGACCATGGTGTAGTTGCTTCAAAAGGTCATTACTTACACATGATTAATATTTTATATGATGATACGGTTTTCCTCACTGATGAGGAGCTGAAAAGGGCGATTCCAAATACTAAAATAAATAATGTACAAGCTTTTGTTGAGCAACCACAAACCTACATTTTAGCCCAAGCTCCATCTTCCACGTCTAGCTGTTTACAATATGCCAAACCTCAAATGGAGGACATAGGAAGGCTAAATGAATTTCAGTCCACAGCAACCAATGGCATGCTGTATACCAATAAGCTTCGAGTTACATCAGTTGATGGGCCAGAACGACAATTAAAATCTGGCCATCAAAAAGGTGGTAATTATAGATGCATTTGTGGTGTTGCCACTAAGCAACACCGCAACATAGCACATTGTTATGGTAAAAAACACAAGAGTCTAGAAGAAAAAAGAGATTTTGTTGTTAAGGGAAAATTGTATAAAAATTCCACAGTTGAAGAACCAAACCCTTTTAAGAATCCATCTAAAAAAGATTTGAAAAATGAACTGATATCCCGTAAACAAATAACAAGTAAAAACCAAACAAAAGCTGAGCTAAATGGGCAAGTGAAAAACATTATGGAAGGGCAGCAGAGAGTACCGGACTTCCTTTTCGATGCTCCTTCAGCAGATTTCGGCACATTGAATCTTAAATCCTGGGAAGTCCCTGAAATGGAATTTATGCATGATTTTTCCAACATGTACAGTAATTTTATGGATGAATTACCATCGCATATAGTAAATGATTCTGCCAGAAAAGATATTGAAAAGTTGTTTTTTAAAAGTAAAGGTGAGCGACAGCATTTTAGAGGTTGTGATGCAAGATTAACTGCAGTGCATTTTGCAAGTTTATGTTTAAAATTACACGAAGAAAAAAAAAAAATAGACCATAAGTTATTGCAATTATCACAAACTTTTGTCGAAGTATCTAAAATTGGTTATAGTTCCTATTCATCTAGAAGTCAAAGAACAATTTTAAAATTCCATAACCTCTGTTTCACAATAGCCTTGCTCTTAGATGACATCATACCGAATCCAAAAAACTATCCTCCAATAAGTGGTATGGCAGCCATTATCATGCAATGACAGTACATTTTCCCATGTGGTACCGCCTTTTTATAAAAATCATTACTCCCTGAAAATGAAGAGGCAACCTTCCATAAAATAAGACAAATTACACAATCTACAAGCAGTCGAAAACCTTCTCATGTAATAGAAAACAGTATTTTAAGATTACAATTCCAGAAAGTTGAGCCTACTTCATTTGAATCACAGATAAAGATCCAAACAAAAGCTTTACCAAAACTTGGAAATACCACTTTCAAACTTGAAGATATTAAACGTCGACAGCCTGTATTTCAATCACACTTTCAACGCATATCTGATTATCTAGTAGAAGGCAATTTGTATTGGAAAATAGAAGACAATTCAGTCATTTTCCTAGATGCTGAAGATGAAAAATGCCATTCTGTTCCTAATATCTTTCACTTTCGTACAAGTACCATGAAAGATGTAGAAAAGCATTTACATGATTTTTGGTCTGATTGTGTGAAAAGGTGTAAAGAAAAAAAGCTTGTCGTTCCACTTCCCTACATAAAAGTTTATGATGGTGATCGTCATGAAAAAATTTCCGGAAACTGCAAAGGTTTGTTTGTAACATAAGTGTTTTCTATTAAAAACGAATTTATCACAATTTGTTTATTCTTTACTGGTAATTATGCTATTTTCTCTTTCAAAATCTTGACAACTGGAAATCTTACATGCATTGAACAAGTTAAATAAGATAAGATAAGATATTTTTATTGCAGTATACCAAAAGTAATAATAATATACCATAATAATATACCATAGAAACTAAAATAAAATTACAAACAATATGTACAAGTTTTAAAATCACACTGAGTAACAACTAAAACTAGCTGGTAGCTGAAATTGTAAACAGGTGATGAACCAAGTGTTGAAATAATGCACTGTCTAGATAGTGACATGAATTATAAATTGTTTGAACTAAAACATCTGAAGTACTAACTCTTCATAGTCCATTTATTCATCAGTCCATACTAGGGTGTTGATTTAGCACTGGCCACTTGCCCCTGGCTAGTGTAAATTTCTGTAGGCTAGTGTAAATTCAAAGTCACTCGCCACAGTCGGCGAGTTCGATTACTTGATTCCAACACTTTAATAACTAAGGATGGCCAGTTTGCATTGAACATGGCGAGTGTAAATTGAGTCACTTGCCACAGAAGGCGAGTGTTCTACTGAACGAGTCACATTCCCTGCGTACATTGCCTTGCGTAAAATGACATCAAAGTAATTAACACCAAATTGTAAGAGTGTGTGAGACATACTAATTCTGTGCTCCAACTTAAAGAAGACAAAATATTCGGTTATAAGCCACTTGAGCGAATCCTGTTTATTTTTACACCAAAGATTGCATCCATAAAACGGTGTGCAATAAGTTTTAAATAGTTCACAGTTAATTGCAAACAATTTCTAAATTAATACTGGACAAGATTAATTAACTGGAACTGGTTAATGGTGGGTCCATAAACTATTTATTAAATGAAAGGAGATTATCCTGTGACATCTTCCTTGCTTTTTATTCATCACCATCATCATCTTAATCCTTCTTTATTAGAGCAGGCCTAAATTAATTCTCTCTAGTGGGTGCGGTCTGGCTGTCCAGTCATGATTGAAAACATTGCCTCCATGTTTGTCGTTCCACCAACTGTCCAACTCGTTCGACGGTCTTTGGTCTACCTGGGACTTTGCTTTATAAACTGCTGCTCTCTCACTCTGGTTATCACACTGGTGCTACACTCCTATGGCTGAGCCATCTCATTCTACTTGCAAGAAGCACAGCTAGCTCCAATGTCCTTTATTCCCACCTTCTCAAGGAGGCAATCAGAGGTCATGACATCCTGGGGCTTTACATGGCAGATGCATCGGATCATGGCTTGGTCATTTCTTCTATGACAGTTCAGAGTCACATAGAGAGCTGCCCTGGTCTCAGATACATGTAATATCACAAGTAGAGTAGATTCTGCCTCTGGATATCAATGGAAAATGATGTTCACAGAACTTCCCCATACAGTCCTGCATCTCACATTTTCATAAAATCCCATGGATTTACATACATAAATCACAAACTTTCAAACCTTATCGGTATGGCACTCAAGAAACAGATTGCTGCATCTTTTAGTTCTTTACTAATTTTAAGTTTACTTCATTTATATGAAAGGCAACTGAAATCAGACTGGTGACCAATTCTTACAAAACTTTAAACCTAAAAACAAATGACAAAGGAGGCACCAGAAATCAAGATTTACATTTATTTATATTTTTTCATTTCTTTCTATTTCACTTTCTTTTCCTGTTCTCAAGTTCTGGTTTAAAAAATGTCCTTTTAACTTGAACTTTTATTTTATTTTCCAAATAATATTGAGGGGGGGGGGAGATAAACCAGTGTTTTATTCTTGGAAAAACACTAGTATGCCACTGTCTATATTTGGGCTTCATCATGCTATTAATATTGATTTTTAACCAGACAGCAGCAAACAGTCTACTTTGCAGCTACTAGAATATATTGATCTGTAACTGTGCATCCATCAATAGTAATATGTATGTGATCATAATAGATCATATTGACCGTTTGGGCCCATTAGAAATAGGGTTCTTGTTGTCACCATTTCCAACCGACATACCGAATTTGAGCATCCTAGCTCAAACAATGCAACCTATAGAAGGGTAACGAACGGGACGGAAGGACGGAAGGGTATGATGCAATTAATTGGGTCCTAGCCAGTGGAACATTTTTTTTGCATTTTTTTCCAGATGATAACATTTACACCACTCAGACAATATGATCATTATACAGTGTACTTATGTATGCATATATATATTATAGGCTTTGATCCTCCTGTTACATGCAGCAAAAGGCCAGCAGAACGTTCCAACCAAGCTATCATTTCATTTTATGTAAGTGCGTAATATATTAATAATGTAATCATAATGTAAGTAAAAAAAATGTCAATGTTTTATTTTTCAATTTAAAACTATTTATTCAATAAATATATATATATATATTTATATTATTATAATTTAAATATATATATATATATATATATATATATATTATATATATATATATATATATATATATATATATATATATATATTAAATATTAAGATTAAATATAGTACTATGTAATTAAAAACAATGGTCATTGTAACTTGTCATGGACATTGTATGATTGATAAAAAATATTTGCATATTGTATTTCTTTTTTTTAATCTCAATTTTAGGGGAAAAAGAAGAAATATGAAAAGAAGTGACATGCACCTTTTTCATCCTAACCGATTTCCATCAAAAGCATCTCTTTGGCTACAGGAACTGTTTGTTTTTAATATCTGTGTATGTGATATGGAAACAACGCCCACAAGTCCACTTCTGTCATTTGCTGAATACTAATTTACCTACCTGTGTAGCTCCGCCTACAGTTTAGATTCACTCTGTGAGCGAAAGAAAACTTGATAAAGACTATGAACTTTTAAAAGTATGTTTCATAAGGCCTCATTATAGGGCCTCTATGCATAGCTACTAGTATGTGGACGGTTAACCGGATAACCGGCTACGGTCGATTTTCTAAGCATAACCGGTCCCTACATTGACAAACCGGTTATTGATTTTAATGATTATTTTCATGCCCAAGCTACATATATCCATATATTTCATTGATTTTGTGTGATTTAACATTTTTTGCAATTCAAATTGCCTTGCTGGTGAACGTTAAAGACGAAATACATAAACTGCGATTTTGTTTTTCAACCGCTAATTCATACATACAGGGTGTCCAATCAATAATCCAGTCCAGTATCGTTTCGCTTTACGTTTCTTGACTCACACTCGTGGCACATTTGTACTAAAAACTAGGTGTTACGTATCTAGATCTACAGTACTACGGTTAATCGGTTACGGTTCAGTTACATAGAGCCGATTAACCGGTTTCAATTTTCTCGAACCGTCCACACACTAATAGCTACCATACCAAATGAAGACTTGAAGGTCGTTTTTCGTTCTATGTTATCTAAATTCATCCTTTGTCATAGATTCTCCAAGGTTACGAGATATACGAGCCGTGATTAGACGATATCTCAGAGATTATTTACAAACCTAGCTGCTAGTCATTCAAGTGTGAACATTAAAATGTGACAAGAACGTTGTGAGGCTTAAATAAGATCTTATAAAGAACATTAACTGCCATATTGCTTCCATAAACATTTTAATAGGGTATTTATATGCCTTTTTGTGGACATTTTAAAATGTTTACAAGGATAAAAACATTAATTGTGTTAGCGTGTATTGTAAGCGTAGGTGGTAGGTTATGACATACATGTACTGTTATGTATAGTGCTTTTTTTCTTGGCTTTTGGTAGACATCTTATTTTCAGAAATATCTGATTTCCTCCCGTAATCTCTAATATTGGATGTTGGTAGTCACACCTATTTACACATATACTTGTGTTTTAGTAAATAAGCCATGTTATATAGATAATGGTCATTTACCAAGGCAAGATGAATGGGCAGCATTAAAGCAAAAAATTTTTTTTTTAAAACTAGCCGTATATAAACGGACAGTAGACATAATTATACATGTAATTTGTATGATGTCTGTAGCTTAGAACAAAATTTTATTATGGATAATGTTCATGTACACCTTGTATCATGATATTACGATAGTGACATGCTTTTTTTCACATAACCTTCTAGGTATTTTTTCATGTATTGTATCATCGAAATTGGTCTGATAAAAACTTCTGTGAAATACTTGAGGCTTGTGAAATACTTGAGGCTTTTAAAGGTATGCGTTTGTAAATGGTTCCCATGTCAAGAAATTCTTAAAAATGATTACATATAAGCATCAATATGTCAACTTTAACATTGTCAAATTTAATGTTAAGGTAACCAGCTTTCCGAATGAAAAAATGAAAATAACGAAACATGCCTTTTTCATTATAAAAGAGCGATAGTGGTAAATACTTCAAACTGACCATTTTCCTTAGCAAAAAACATATTAAATAGCATGATTTAGGCTCCAAAGTGTGTCATTTACTCACCAAAATACTTCATAAGATTCATTTACAATAAACAGATCGCCTGATATTTTTTGGTTTGAAATATTGCATCTGTTATGATACAAATTTTTTTAAAAAAAAAATTTTTTTTGTCAACTTCTCACGTCAAGGAATTTGTCAAAATTACAAGCAAGCTAAAGCAATGTATCTGCTACATAAAGCAAGCAAAAAAATATGAGGTATACACACAGATAAGAGACTTATGTCCAATTGAACATTGGAAAAATGAATTTTTTTTAAACGTATTTATGTACGAAATAATGCAGATTCTTATAAAATAATATTTCTTTATTCATTAAACCCAGACAAACTGACTTGGCATATAAAGTATGTAAGCAAGTTGGTAAATCATGCTATCAATACAGTTAGCAAATTATAAAGGATAAAAAATAGTAATCAGACCAAAAGCCCTGGTCATAAACTATCTTACTGCGTCTGTAAATTTTCAATTTGGTGACACACTAGCTATGAAAAAGATTTTTTTTCTTCAAATGATGTTAATCAAGTGTATTTGATTGAAAAATGCATTTCAAACTTGTAATCTTTAAATAAGAATGAATAAACAAGTAAAAAAAATGGTATGACACTGTTATTTCAAATCAGGTTATAAAGCATTTAAGTATACTTTAAGTAAAATGCATGATCTCTTCCCTTCATTGTCACAATCATTTTTAAAGCACAAATGTTTTGTACAAATGTATTTAGTTCTGTGTTAAATTTGCTTAAATTATTTTACCTAACAATTTTTAATTACCCGGTAGTGTATACAGTATGTCATGGTGGAGTTAAGAATAATATTTATTATTGCTTGTTTTTCAAATATTTCTTATATTTAAATGTAGTGCTTGTTTTTCAAATATTTCTTATATTTATATGTAGTGACGAATGTTTTTACGTTGTAGTGATATTAATATCTATTTATTGATTGATATAGTTCAATTGTATTTATTATCATTGTCAAAACAGTGTTGATGAAAAAATCTGAAACTATGTTATTGTGTTATGGTATGGAAGTTTTGTTTTATATATCTAAATAAAAATGGACAAGAAATATTAAAAACATGAGTATAGTAGTTATTATAGTCATTGTACTGTTGGATAAATAAAATATGTCAAATAAAATATGAATACTAACAAAATTAGAATTTATTCATTGAAGTGATTAAAACATATATTTATAAAGCAAACAATGATTATTTTTTTAATATGGTGGAATTATTTGATAATATGCTAATTTTTCTTTTCATATTTACAAATTCTTCGAGTCCTGCATGTAAAGGGTCTAATGAATATGATGTGATTTTCTTCCTCACTGATAAGTGTAACATTCTTTCCCCCCTTGATGAAATAAAATTATTGTTTATGGATGATGGTGATCTTGATGCTGATACTGTTGATGAAGACGGTGGTGGGGATGAAGGCGGTGGTGGGGATGAAGACGGTGGTGGGGATGAAGGCGGTGGTGGGGATGAAGGCAGTGGTGGGGATGATGGCAGTGATGAAAATCTTTCTTTCCTCTTCTGCCTTCTACGCCAATTCCTTCTACGCAAGTAGTTCTTTGGATCTGAATAATATCAGTTCAATTACATGAAACTCATGGTCACTGGGATCTAGAATTGTGAAATAATTATTTATGTAAAAAGTAGTCATCATGGCTGCATATCACTTTGTAATCACATCTCTAGTTGCGAATAAGACTACCTAGATATTTATTATCAACTGATCACCATCTAAAATAAACACGGGAACGTGGCTATTACGTAGTGACTTGGTTTAAAACACATAGTTACAGTTTTCTTATGATTTTCTTACAATTTGGTTTGGATATATTTTACTAAATCTAACAAGGGAACCTTGTGTGTAATACTGATCGAGTAGGAGGAAGAGAAATCTATTGCTACAATTTTCTTACATTTATAGCAATATGGTCAAAAAGCAAGCGCACTCATTACACATATATAGACAATTGAGTTTAAGTATGAAATGGAAATCGAATCAGTGTCCTGTTATAGTTTTAATGGAAACATAATGACTATATAAACTGTTTCATTTTGGTAAAAACCTATGGTAAAAATTAGCTAGTAAAAATACAATAGATCTCCAACAGTTTATTATCAAGATTAATATTTTACTTACTTTCTTCCATTCTAATCTTGATTGAAGTGCTTGTAGATGTGGATGGCTTCTCCGATGCCTATTAAATAAAAGATAATAAGTAAACATAAGATTTACACATCTGTATTTCTTTAATATTTTAAGTGGCATGTAGTACTTGTTTCAGCAAATATTACAACAATTATAGGTTACTTATAGACCCAAAATAGAGTCTACTATAGTTCTAGTACAGTGTCAACAACACCTCTAATAGATGTGGGCCTTACTAGCATCATTAACATTGAAGGAGTTGACATAACATGCATGCGTAGATCTACATATAGCCCTGGCATGGTAAGGTGATAGGTATTGACTGACACTGCTTCTATCATACTCTTTAGATAACTATCTTCGGTTTATAAATACTAAAATAGCTTAAATAAATGCTTTCCTACCCAATAATATCGACACAATGACAATTTTTATTTAGATATTTATAATTTTATTTATATTCACTATCATTACCTACCTGCAAATCTGCATCTGCTTCCATTGTAATATACTTTGTACACTTTAACTTTGTCGTTTTGTTTTCTTTTCACTGTTTTGTTTATATTTACATAGAAACAGCACCATAGTTACCAATTTGCCTACAGTACACATACTTTTTAAATATCGCGATGTATTTGAGAAATCGTGACACATTATGTAGGAAAACTTACTGTCAAATTGATAGCCCCTTCGATGCATACTATACACTGACTTGTACACTAGCGTAGTCTGCTGACCTTATGACGACTCAAGTATTTACAAGACTATTGGTATTGCCTATCTAATTTTTAAACTTTTAAGCATATTTAAAAATGCCTGACTCACTATATCATTTGTAAAAGCATGCTTTATCACGTGAGAAAATACTGTTGTGACACTTATTATAACTAGCCTATTGTGTTTGATTTTCCTGTGGTTATGAATGTTTGTATTGTGGACTATACAGTAACATAACCGTATTTACCCTTACGGTGATTTAAATCCCAGTGTATGTAGGTATATCAACCATGGTGGTTTTGCGACAAATTGATCGGTTTATTTATGGTAATGCAAAGTATAAACCCTGGTCCTATTTGAATGTGTATGTGCAGTGGTTATTATGTGTGAATTGAGCCAACTGTTAACAGAATTTACCTGTATCTCAACAGCCTTATAGTCAAGCAAGAGTAACCAAGAATTCCCCATACATGCGGTCACTACATCGGCTAGTGAGTGCTTGTGAAATGCTGTGGTCCCCAGTTTTTTAATTATCAGACGGCATATAGTGTGGCACCTGGTAAAAAGTGCTTTCTGGTCATTACTATTGTGTATTTCATTTGAAATGTGTAACGTTATCTATTTCAAGTTTTATCTTAACCGGTGCACGTATGTTGTATACACCCACTTGATGAGGCCATGTGTTATTGTGCCACGATTGAGAACAAAATCGTTCACTAATCTGTGAGCTCAGGCTAATTCATCGCCATGGAGGTAAATTATCCTGGCTGTATGAACAATGTCACTAGATAAGTCAAACACTACATGCCGCTGTCTGTCTCTGCAGTCAAAACATTGATCATAGTAGGTCAGCTATAAACCAATGTTTGTAAACAAACCGTTGGAGTACTGGACATGTAGGTCATTGCTGATGTGACAACTTTTGTCTGATTTTCTCTACTCCACTACGAAATAGTTTTTTTTCATTTCATCTAAATCCTACTCATATTACAGATTTAGATTATTGATGTTGTTATGCAAAACCCCTTTAAATTGACATCGAAATTCTATGTCATGTCTTGTTTATACACAGAAGATTATTGTCAGAGGACTAGTCTTTGTGTGACTAGACCCTTATAGGTGCGAAAATATACCTTTAAATGTGAAATATACTCTTAAAGGTGCGAAAATATACCGTTAAAGGTGCGAAAATAGTGGTGTGCATAGCTACATCCTTTTTTGTTACAGGTGTAACTGGCATATGAAGTAGATATATGCAGAGATGTGAAGATTTTTAACACAAAATTTTATCAAGAAAAAAATAGAGCATTCTTAATGAGCAAATCAGTTTCTAGGCACAGGTGCACGCTTTCGGGCAAACCATTTTTTCTGTGATATCTCGAATGACATACAATGGTCTACATCTACAATTTTGATACATAATTGAAAACTCCATAAAAGATATTGTTTATAAAGGATAAAAAATGTATCCTTTTGCACTTCGCGTTCAACCAATTAGTGGTTTGGAAAGGCACTGTATATTAATTAGGTGTGTCTAATTGAGTTATACTAACGGTCAGTATTAAAATGAAGGTGCTCCCACTCAGGAATGTTGTTAAACAGTGGCATTTGGTGTTTTAGGGCATGGTTGTAACATATGATATGCAATCCCCATGAGTGATTAAATGACATAATGACATTTCCAGTAGTTTGATGCAGTAAAATATCTTCAGATGAATGTACAACAATATTACACAAGATAAAATATATAAATAGATTTCTAAGTCCTGCTTAACTCCTGTCTCAATACATACATGTATGTGACACGCCACCTCAACTGATAATGGCGGTTGATATAAAATATTAGCTACTAGCTGAGGGGATTCATAACAATTGTGCACTTGGTGATAAGTTTTTGAAATTTGGCACCATGATAGGTATGGGCATGAGGATCTTAGAAACCACTGGCACCAAGTTGCCACTCTTTGCAATAGGCCTGACAGCTGGAAATATCAATATGGCCGCCGTCAATGATAGGGAAGGGTGTGTTTTTATTTCTATTTGCACTATGAGCATGGGTAATACCACTTTTCCGATGTTTTATTGTACAAGGAGTTCATTTCTGATGATATTGTAACATTTCAAGGTCATGTCAGATAATATTTTAATATTTCAAAGGTCATTTCAACGTCAAATTAAAATTTATCTGAAATACTTACACAAATAGGGACGTAATGTGGACTGTTTTTTTTATGCAACAGTTGATAGAAGGAACTGGATAATTATTACATCATGCTAATGAGTTGCACATCTAGTTAAATATACAGAACAACTATAAACAAAGTTATAAAAATGAAAATTGTCTTTCAAATTTGAGTTCACTAAAATATGCATAGCTATCATACGGGCTGGCAGGCACGGCCTTTAATGTAGAGTTCACTCCCGCAAAGTTCCGGAAATATTTTCAGAAAAAGAGCATTATTATTTCATGATGCCACACCCACTTCCACCAAAGTAACTATAAGAGAAATGTGGCTCACGGACTGGTCCCTTTTGTACGTAGTCTCGATCAACCAGACTCTGTAATGGCGGCGCCATTTCATGCAATAGAGTCTCTGGTTGAGGCAGGCTATTTTGTACGTGACGTGTGATTGACAGCTTGATGTTGACAACAGCCTGCCGATTCGATTCTTTCCTTCCTAATAACGTCAATTGGGTTCCATATCAATACACGTATATACTAAAATGCCCGAAATTCAGATCACCAATGAAAATATCTAGCTTGTTTACAATAATGTTACATGGTTAATGGCGGCATGTTTACGAGAATACAGAGCGACTAGCGTAAAACGTGCAGCGTTCAAGTAGGACACACAGTGCGTTCAGCGTGTTCCTTAAAACGTCCACCCTCAAGCAATAACGTGCCCCGCATATCTCTGAACGTCTTACATAAACTGGCCGCCATCTCGGATTACAAACCAAATGTGTCAACTGGACCAGACTCTGTATGCAATATACCACATACAGAGTCTGGTTAAAACAGGCTATGAATCAACGTAAACATCGCAGTTTTCTTTTCCATTGCATTGGAGTTCAAATTCACTTCCATGCAGTTCAGACTAACTTCTTAAAAGCAGCAACATTGGATTTGCATGTTTCATAGGTCGTGTTCTAAATTTAGAATATCCAGGGTCGCCAAACCCACAAACAAGAGGGGTCTTATATCAACAAGAGGCCCATGGGCCTTAACGGTCACCTGAGCATCAACAAATATTAGCGAGATAAGCAGTTTGTGATGTTTTCAGGGATTCCTCAATAATTCCTGGGAGTCATGAAATATATGAAAAAGCCCCGGTGAGGGTAAACCAGTGTTTAATACACTGGAATGTCACTGTCTATATATTGGCTGATTATTGATTTATAGCAGTATCATCTATTACCAAGAAGTGGATAATTTTTTGGGAGCTGACATGTCTGGTTTCTGGTTATAGAATATTGATTTTAATGGTGCATTCAAATAGTAATAAGAATGTGATTCACTAGTAAAAATGGACCTAATAATGTCACTGTCCATATATTGGCTGATTATTGATTTATAGCAGTATCATCTATTACCAAGAAGTGGTTACATTTTTTGGAGCCGATGTGTCTGGAGTTTGTGGTTATAGCATATTGATTTTAATGGTGCATTCAAATAGTAATAAGAATGTGATTCACTAGTAAAATGGACCTAATAATGGGCCCAAATGGCAGCAATAATTTTACACTTTTTACCCATTACTACCTTCCCTTGGGGTGGAGGGTTATGAAATTTACAATTTCTTGTCTCCCTTACCCTACAGATGCTACATACAAAATTTGGTTAAGATTGGCCCAGCAGTTTTGAGAAGAAGATGTTAACGACGGACGACAGGCGACAGGCGACGGACGGCCGGACGACAGACGGCGGACGCCAACCCATAGCAATAGGTCACCTGGTAAATACTCAGGTGACCTAAAAATATGATTGGTGATTTGCCTATATCTTGAGCGTGAATTGTGAATTGCCTGCATGAAATGTGATGGGAACGTATCATTGGTGACTGGTGATCTGCTCATTACAAGGGGGTGGTTGGTGATTTACCCTAAATCGTGAGGCGTGAATAGCCTGTATTTAAGTGTGTGAAATGTGATGAAACCTATTCAATTACAATTCCTCTGATTGGTGAAAGACAATGAAATGTATTGGTGACTGGTGATTTAGGCAAAAAATGTTGGTGAATGGATTTTCATCAATGCTATATACCCCCCTCTAAACAACTGTGACTGCCCATGATAGCCACTCTTATGTACAAAATAATCGACAACCATAAGAGAATGATAACAGTATATGTTGCATTAAAGTTTATGTGGAAATATTATTTTCTTTTCAATATTGAATCACTATGCGCTCACCTTGTCAGGTTTTTTAAAGTTTACATTTTATGACAATGTCTAAATATATTATACAAATTAGAGAAGTAATGCTGAGCAAGCTGCTGGCCCGTGCTATGACTTGTCATTATTATATTATGGCTATTAGCTTAGATACAGCCTATACTTGTTCTTGAACTAAGTTAATTTTCTTTAATCTAATTTAATTATCATATGATGAGACACAAATAAAACAAATATTTAATGGAAATACAAAATACTTTAATAACAAAAAGTAACTCTCAACAGTTGTCGCGGGGTCTCCGCAGCTGGGTAGAAACTTGCGTACAAGCCATCGCTGCAGAAACTCCTCAAGATCCTGGTTGATCTGCCGCACACACAAGTATTAATCCCTGGGTAGGGATCTACTTCTGAATTTGCCAAGTCACGTTGGTTGTCCAACTTCCAGGTCTCGAGACTGTGTTGAGCTATACGCTGGTGAAAGATTGCTTATATGAGCCAGGCTAAATGGGCAAACAATGTCATCTGTAGTGATCAAGAAAAAATGGAGTATGGCTGTTTAAAGAGAAAATTGTTCTAATTGTAAAGAACATATTATGTTTTGTATGTAAGGGTAAAGCCCTATTTTCGGCCTTTTAAAGGCCGAAAAACTGTCCTAACTATATTAACTGGCACACATTCTACATAAATGTTTTTGCCACAAGTACATATTTAGTTTACTATCTAATATGATTCACCAAAACAAGGATGGTATTGAAAGAGCACCTGTATAAAGGATTGGTGGGATTATGTATTTTCATGTGTTTACAATTTTCGGCCCCTCCTCGGACAATTTTCGGCCGTCAGCATGATTTAAGTGACAATTTTCGGCCCCCTCCTACGAGTCAGTGTATATGTGCAGGCTAAAGTCAAAGGTCAAATCAACGTAGGAGTAGTAGTTGTGACAAAACATCAACAAAAAATGAATGAAATCAGAAATAGATTTGGTTACTTCAAGACTATTTTTTTAGCCCTTAATCTTACGACGAATTTTTAGTGTATATACGGCAATTCTTAACTTTCCCCATTTACCTTCAAATTCTCGTTGTAAAAATTAAGTGAAAGCAAAATTGTTTACAAACATGACGTATAGAACAAGTGTGATACTATTTATGACGCATTCACGTAACTATGACGCGTAATTTCAGAAATGAGGAACGTTATATACAGTAAACGACCCCATGAAGGGGCCGAAATTAGGCTGGTTTACCCTACTTTATTATATATTGTTTTTAAGATCCTCACAATTCAAAAGTTTATTATAGCATGCTATTTTATCAATCACTAGGTTATTTCTTTGGTTGCAACAACAAAATTATCGATAGAGCACTAAAAAGGTCTTAATATTCATAATGAGGATATTTCATATTTGTTGATTG
>JAGTTF010005694.1:55299-67997 GCA_019095985.1 Streblospio benedicti
TATGTAATAAGTTATCATAAACAAACATGTCTTTGTGAAATAGAATTGGCAACATTTTTAGTATTTTATGTCAAAATAAAAGGAGAATATGACAAATATTGTTGATGACGGTAAGTAATTACACAGAAACTCACTGTTATGGAGATCCTCAAGTGTAAATTTTATTTAAACCCATCAATGTTTTTTTGTTTTGTTCTTTTTCATCAACGTCATTATTGAAGGGTAGACGTGTCAAAAAGTATACGCCGAACGCATTGTGTTGTACGCTAGTCGCCCTGAATAGTGCTTCTAATATAAGTACTAGACCCTTTACGTCACGGGTCGATTATGTAATTGGTAGATAAAATAAACTTGCTTAGTTCACTTAATTGGCACCTCGTCGGGTATATTATTTCAAAATGAAAGACGAAAATAAGAAATGTCTTTGGTGACGGTAAGTAATTGCAGAGAAACCCGCTCTTCTGGAGACCCCAAAAATAAATTAATCAATGACAAAGTGATAAAAATCCGTTGTTTGGCTTAAAAAAGATGGCGGCGGAAAATCGTAACATGCATATGGGAGTCGAGTCCCCTAATAAGGAACCGTCTCTGGCAGGCTCTGCCGCTGTATAAAATATGTGCCTGTATAAATTATGACAAAGGTGAATTTATTGGTAACACGAATATGTATCTTATTTTAGAAGTAAACAACTATAATTATGTCTGCAAGTGGATAAAATATTTGTGTTTTTAATTGTGTGTGTGGCCCGCTCCAATATGGCTCTGTGAAATCATTCACCACTGACACCAGCCAACATTCAACATGGCTGAAACGTGTGGTAATTTTTTTGTGGTTTGACAATATTTTCTTTAATATTCAATACAGAAATGGATACACTCTTGCTTATTGCTGTTATATACTTTGTAAAGCTATAGGAAAAGTCGAGCTGCTGCTATAACGTCTATAGGATATCATTCAGGTGGGATATTGTCCTGTTTTTATAGTGTTGCCACATTATCACACACTGACCAAACTTGTGAAAATTGATGATCCCCTTTATAAGTCAAATCCCTTCTCTAGAATGAATTTTTTAGGCTTTAAAAACTGGTGATAGGAAGTAAAGACAGTCCTATTCGATTTGAATATATTCTTAAGGCTATTTCAAGGTTCCAGATATTTCTTTAAAATGTTATATACTGTCCTAGTGAATACAGGCTGATTGATCTGTAGCATGATTGTTCAGACTGATTGATCTGTGTAATCTAGTAACTACAAGTATGTGGAGTACTAAATCTAGTAACTACAAGTATGTGGAGTACTAAAAATTGAAATCTGACATTTTACATCTGCTCTTTTGTACTTTGACTTTTAATAGTTTTTAAGCCTTTGCAGTGCATTTTAGGCTCCATGTCTACAGTGAACTGTGAGGAGTTGGCCAATCAGCCAGACATAGTTGGATTCCTGGTGAACGGAGACTGGCCCAAGCAGACTTCAACCAAAACCTTACAGCCAAGAGAATTCTTCCATCTTGGTCCCCTTTGTATTCATATTGTGTGAACGTCTTGCATTTGCAATGTGTTTATAAGTTATATTTTTCTCAATTCTTTTAGCGTTTTGTTCATATCTTACTGTTTACTTGTATTCACATTCTTCGTCCATGCAGTCAGGACATGTCTGCGAAGGGTTGAATCTTTCTCATCTTTTACATATTCATATTCTTATCATCTTCGTCCATGTGGCATGAAACTGTTCAGTCTGTCTGCGAAGGGTTGAATCTTTCTCATCTTTTACATATTCACATTCTTATCACCTTTGTTCATGTGGCATGAAACTGTTCAGTCAGGACGTGTCTGCAAAGGGTTGAATCTTTCTCATCTTTTACATATTCATATTCTTATCATCTTCGTCCATGTGGTGAAACTGTTCATGTGTCTGCAAAGGGTTGAATCTTTCTCATCTTTTACATATTCACATTCTTTCATCTTCGTCATGTGGCATGAAACTGTTCAGTCAGGACGTGTCTGCAAAGGGTTGAATCTTTCTCATCTTTTACATATTCACATTCTTATCATCTTCGTCCATGTGGCATGAAACTGTTCAGTCAGGACGTGTCTGCGAAGGGTTGAATTTCTCATCTTTTTACATATTCATACATTCTTATCATCTTCGTCCATTGGCATGAAACTGTTCAGTCGTGTCTGCAAAGGGTTGAATCTTTCTCATCTTTTCGTCCTTGTGGCATGAATTGAATCTTTCTCATCTTTTACATATTCACATTCTTGTTCTTCGTCCATGTGGCATGAAACTGTTCAGTCAGGACGTGTCTGCGAAGGATTGAATCTTTCTCATCTTTTACATTTTCACATTCTTATCACCTTTGTTTATGTGGCATGAAACTGTTCAGTCAGGACGTGTCTGCGAAGGGTTGAATCTTTCTCATCTTTTACATATATTCACGTTCTTACCTTTGTCCATGTGGCATGAAACTGTTCAGTCAGGACGTGTCTGCGAAGGGTTGAATCTTTTACATATTCACTGTCTATTACCTTTTTTCTGGAATTTGTCTAATATTAAATTATCAAACTTCATCTATCTTGTCATGTTCTCTTTACTCTACTTATAAAACATACTTTCATGTTTGAAATCAATCCTGTAAATTATAACTTAGTCATTAAGTTTTACTTAGTACAGACCACCACCGTAATATTTTACATGTTAAAATTGTCCCACAGCATATTAATGTTTTCTAATCAGTAGCAGCTTTTGAAACATTTTTTTTGCATCATCCTTACATTTTAGACATAGATAAAATGAATACGACCTGCAACTTTATACGAGTTTTGGCGGCAAGAGGAACAAGATTAATAGATGTATTTGATAGTAAAAGTGAACAAAACAAATATCGTGACATTAGAGATCGATATGAAATATACAATAAATGTACAGAAAACTTTGACAAAATGAAAATGACATACGACGATTTTCGATCAAGAGTTATTAGGTATCAAAAGTTTATCAACACCCCATCCAACTTTAACAATAATAAACAAGGGGAAAGAAAGATCTTCCTTGAGGCATTTGCTTACCCACAATTTTTGAAGTTGTCAGCTCAAGAAAAAAAGAAACATACTTTCGTAAATTGTCACGGGTGTGAAGAAATGATGAAAAGTTTATTTACGAAATCTGATTTTAAAACATTCGATTTTCATGGCGAAAACCCCAAAGATGGAAAGAAATTTATTAAAGATTTAATTAAGGACTTGGAAGATCAAGGATTTCAAGAAAATTTTCAAATCTCTGTGAAAGATGCAATTGGTTCTTCTCTTCGAATGGTGCCGAAAATTTCAAGTAAAGAGAATAAAAAAATTGAAACAACGAAACTGAAAGACACAGTTAAAGAGATTTCTTCAAGATACAAAGAAAATAGTTTACAGAATATTCTACAGGAAAACATTTCATTTTCGCAATGGGATAGACATAGGAAGTCCAATTCTTTAGAAACATCAGTTAATACAAGAAAAAGATCATCTGTAGGGAATTTTGACAACTACTCTTTCGACAAAGTTCAGTTTTTGGCTGAAGTTAGAGGTTTAAAAAGAAGGTGATGAAGTAAATTGGAGCCAGTTGGCTAGAAATTTTAATGTGAAGATCAATGGTGTGTTGCCATCCAATGGTGGTCAAGTGCTGAAAGAGTTTGCTCAGGTAAACGGAATTGATATAGATGTATTTAATGTGGATAGGAAAATATCAGGACGTAATTATGAAAAACAAAGAAGACAAAAAAAAAATAAAAAAGACGTTTCCTTACCATCAGTGCCAACAGCAAAGTGTTTAAGATCAGAACTCAAAACTAAAATTTCTAATGGACAATATATAATTGGTGAAAAAAATAAATCCCATCACAAATACCAAAATAATTTACAAAAATGGGCAGCTTGTTCATGAAAGCAACGAAGTTTTTGGAAGAAAAATTCCCATGGACATAATACTGCAAAAAAGAACTGGATAGGGCTGAGGCAGCAGGGATATTGCGACCACATATAATGGACATCTATTTTACACTCCTGCTAATATTGAAAATGTTGATGAAGAATTATACAAATATCGTATTGATGTAGATAACATGTCACCAGAAGAAAGATGTCAAAAGCTGCTCTCGTTACATACCACAAGACATATAAAACAGTGGAGTGACCATGGTGTAGTTGCTTCAAAAGGTCATTACTTACACATGATTAATATTTTATATGATGATACGGTTTTCCTCACTGATGAGGAGCTGAAAAGGGCGATTCCAAATACTAAAATAAATAATGTACAAGCTTTTGTTGAGCAACCACAAACCTACATTTTAGCCCAAGCTCCATCTTCCACGTCTAGCTGTTTACAATATGCTAAACCTCAAATGGAGGACATAGGAAGGCTAAATGAATTTCAGTCCACAGCAACCAATGGCATGCTGTATACCAATAAACTTCGAGTTACATCAGTTGATGGGCCAGAACGACAATTAAAATCTGGCCATCAAAAAGGTGGTAATTATAGATGCATTTGTGGTGTTGCCACTAAGCAACACCGCAACATAGCACATTGTTATGGTAAAAAACACAAGAGTCTAGAAGAAAAAAAGAGATTTTGTTGTTAAGGGAAAATTGTATAAAAATTCCACAATTGAAGAACCAAACCCTTTTAAGAATCCATCTAAAAAGATTTGAAAAATGAACTGATATCCCGTAAACAAATAACAAGTAAAAACCAAACAAAAGCTGAGCTAAATGGGCAAGTGAAAAACATTATGGAAGGGCAGCAGAGAGTACCGGACTTCCTTTTCGATGCTCCTTCAGCAGATTTCGGCACATTGAATCTTAAATCCTGGGAAGTCCCTGAAATGGAATTTATGCATGATTTTTCCAACATGTACAGTAATTTTATGGATGAATTACCATCGCATATAGTAAATGATTCTGCCAGAAAAGATATTGAAAAGTTGTTTTTTAAAAGTAAAGGTGAGCGACAGCATTTTAGAGGTTGTGATGCAAGATTAACTGCAGTGCATTTTGCAAGTTTATGTTTAAAATTACACGAAGAAAAGAAAATAGACCATAAGTTATTGCAATTATCACAAACTTTTGTCGAAGTATCTAAAATTGGTTATAGTTCCTATTCATCTAGAAGTCAAAGAACAATTTTAAAATTCCATAACCTCTGTTTCACAATAGCCTTGCTCTTAGATGACATCATACCGAATCCCAAAAAACTATCCTCAAATAAGTGGTATGGCAGCCATTATCATGCAATGACAGTACATTTTCCCATGTGGTACCGCCTTTTTAATATAAAATCATTACTCCCTGAAAATGAAGAGGCAACCTTCCATAAAATAAGACAAATTACACAATCTACAAGCAGTCGAAAACCTTCTCATGTAATAGAAAACAGTATTTTAAGATTACAATTCCAGAAAGTTGAGCCTACTTCATTTGAATCACAGATAAAGATCCAAACAAAAGCTTTACCAAAACTTGGAAATACCACTTTCAAACTTGAAGATATTAAACGTCGACAGCCTGTATTTCAATCACACTTTCAACGCATATCTGATTATCTAGTAGAAGGCAATTTGTATTGGAAAATAGAAGACAATTCAGTCATTTTCCTAGATGCTGAAGATGAAAAATGCCATTCTGTTCCTAATATCTTTCACTTTCGTACAAGTACCATGAAAGATGTAGAAAAGCATTTACATGATTTTTGGTCTGATTGTGTGAAAAGGTGTAAAAAAAAAAAAAGCTTGTCGTTCCACTTCCCTACATAAAAGTTTATGATGGTGATCGTCATGAAAAAATTTCCGGAAACTGCAAAGGTTTGTTTGTAACATAAGTGTTTTCTATTAAAAACGAATTTATCACAATTTTTTTTTTTACTGGTAATTATGCTATTTTCTCTTTCAAAATCTTGACAACTGGAAATCTTACATGCATTGAACAAGTTAAATAAGATAAGATAAGATATTTT
Organism: Streblospio benedicti; assembly: GCA_019095985.1. Lineage (NCBI taxonomy): Eukaryota > Metazoa > Annelida > Polychaeta > Spionida > Spionidae > Streblospio > Streblospio benedicti. The sequence continues at coordinate 61,295 of JAGTTF010005694.1, forward strand.
TATTGCAGTATACCAAAAGTAATAATAATATACCATAATAATATACCATAGAAACTAAAATAAAATTACAAACAATATGTACAAGTTTTTAAAATCACACTGAGTAACAACTAAAACTAGCTGGTAGCTGAAATTGTAAACAGGTGATGAACCAAGTGTTGAAATAATGCACTGTCTAGATAGTGACATGAATTATAAATTGTTTGAACTAAAACATCTGAAGTACTAACTCTTTTCATAGTCCATTCATTCATCAGTCCATACCAGGGTGTTGATTTAGCACTCGCCACTTGCCCCTGGCTAGTGTAAATTTCTGTAGGCTAGTGTAAATTCAAAGTCACTCGCCACAGTCGGCGAGTTCGATTACTTGATTCCAACACTTTAATAACTAAGGATGGCCAGTTTGGATTGAACATGGCGAGTGTAAATTGAGAGTCACTTGCCACAGAAGGCGAGTGTTCTACTGAACGAGTCACATTCCCTGCGTACATTGCCTTGCGTAAAATGACATCAAAGTAATTAACACCAAATTGTAAGAGTGTGTGAGACATACTAATTCTGTGCTCCAACTTAAAGAAGACACAAAAAATATTCGGTTATAAGCCACTTGAGCGAATCCTGTTTATTTTTACACCAAAGATTGCATCCATAAAACGGTGTGCAATAAGTTTTAAATAGTTCACAGTTAATTGCAAACAATTTCTAAATTAATACTGGACAAGATTAATTAACTGGAACTGGTTAATGGTGGGTCCATAAACTATTTATTAAATGAAAGGAGATTATCCTGTGACATCTTCCTTGCTTTTTATTCATCACCATCATCATCTTAATCCTTCTTTATTAGAGCAGGCCTAAATTAATTCTCTCTAGTGGGTGCGGTCTGGCTGTCCAGTCATGATTGAAAACATTGCCTCCATGTTTGTCGTTCCACCAACTGTCCAACTCGTTCGAGGTCGGTCTTTGGTCTACCTGGGACTTTGCTTTATAAACTGCTGCTCTCTCACTCTGGTTATCACACTGGTGCTACACTCCTATGGCTGAGCCATCTCATTCTACTTGCAAGAAGCACAGCTAGCTCCAATGTCCTTTATTCCCACCTTCTCAAGGAGGCAATCAGAGGTCATGACATCCTGGGGCTTTACATGGCAGATGCATCGGATCATGGCTTGGTCATTTCTTCTATGACAGTTCAGGGTCACATAGAGAGCTGCCCTGGTCTCAGATACATGTAATATCACAAGTAGAGTAGATTCTGCCTCTGGATATCAATGGAAAATGATGTTCACAGAACTTCCCCATGCAGTCCTGCATCTCACATTTTCATAAAATCCCATGGATTTACATACATAAATCACAAACTTTCAAACCTTATCGGTATGGCACTCAAGAAACAGATTGCTGCATCTTTTAGTTCTTTACTAATTTTCATGCAAAGATTCTTAACTAACAACTAGAATTGATTTTTTTTTTTCAAGTCAGAAATTATATAAATCCCACATATATTATAATAAAACAAATCTTATAATCTCGTGAAGATAAGACATCCAGGTTAACTTATAGATATACAATATTTAGTCTTTTTCCATATTAAGGTTCATATTAATTAAACACTCACATATACCCATATATACACATGAACATACACACACATAGATACGTATTCATATATATACCCATATACAGACATAGACACACACATGCATATGCACACATATACATACATATACATACACACACATACCATATACCATGCAATGCTTTTATAGAACATGAAAAAAAAACTCAACAGTACATGTACACATGTTCTTTTTATAGAGAATATCATATGTTCTTAATAATAATAATAATACATTACAAATTTTCTAACACACCATTAATTATGGGAACCAAAGATTTAAAAGATTTTGTTTCACTGTAAATTGTTTTATAATATAAAAGGTTTGTCCTCAAGATGTGAACATTATTTGCCAGCACCCTCATCTTATTGTTTTGAGAATGCACTAGCCAATCCTTATATATACAGTGTGAGATGAGTGATATTAAAAAGTTAACTGGCTCATCCCCTTTGTTATTTAGACCACATATAATATAGTATGAAGTTAAATCTCTGTTAAGTATATATTGAATTTTTTGCCAGATATGATTAGAATATCTGCAATTGAAAATTAAATGCAATATAGTTTCATTTTCATTGCATATATAGCAGTAAGAATTCACTTTAATCTTCCATCTCTTTAAATTTTCACCACACGGTAAAATGCCATGTAGAATTTTGAAATTGGTTTCTGCAATTTTTTTGTCTTTAATTTTGATAATTTTATTCTTGTAAACATTATTAAAATCTATATTTTCTTGTAAAGTCATAGACCAAAAACGTTCCATGTGAGAATTCTCACACTTCATTTCAATAAAATTTTCGTAATAAAACTTTGAAGTTTTATTAGAAATATCAATATTTTTATCTTCTTGAATGTATATATCTGGCTTATAATGTTCATCTGGCTCATTATCCGGAATTACAGTCTTATATTTATTTAATGATCTTTGAACTATTGCAAGTTCCATTGGAAGGTTAACTTTTGAGTTAATTTGCTGTAAAACAAAATCTTTGTCAATAATACCATTTCTGATTCTTAGATTTTTCAAACAAACAAGGTTTCCATTTATCCAATTTATGAAGAAAAGTGGTTCTTCCTTACGCCCAATAGTTTTAACAAAATATCTATTACAGAAAAGTGGCTGCTGTAGAATAGACTTTTTAAAAGATTCTTCACTTACAGCTTTTGAACTAGTGAAGGCAATTATTACTTCCTGATAGAACTTAGGAATGGACTTCAGGATTTGGATGTCTTTAATCTTAGTTACATTTGTGCATAAGATATATTCGTCTTTACCAAACTTATTTATGAATTTCTTCGGCAGTTCTGACCATTTACCGTTACTCTTTAAAATTCTATCGACCCATGCTGCCAGCCATTTTTACAATCTTTCTATTCCAGTTCAGTTCATCACATGCATTTTTGTTGTGACCAACATATATTAGACATTTTATGGGCTCTGTTGGCCAAGTAATTCCACATACTGTACACCCGATCTGTATTGATCTGTAACTGTGCATTCATCAATAGTAATATGTATGTGATCATAATAGATCATATTGACCGTTTGGGCCCATTAGAAATGGGGTTCTTGTGGTCACCATTTCCAACCGACATACCGAATTTGAGCATCCTAGCTCAAACAATGCAACCTATAGAAGGGTAATGAAACTGGGACGGAAGGACGGACGGGTATGATGCAATTAATTGGGTCCCTAGCCAGTGGAACATTTTTTTGCATTTTCCAGATGATAACATTTTAAAGACAATATGATCAATATACAGTGTACTTATCTATGCATATATATATATTATGAGCTTTGATCCTCCTGTTACATGCAGCAAAGGCCAGCAGAACGTTCCAACCAAGCTATCATTTCATTTTTATGTAAGTGCGTAATATATTAATAATGTAATGTAAGTAAAAAAAATGTCAATGTTTTTATTTTTCAATTTAAAACTATTTATTCATATATTTAGTAATATATATATATATATATATATATATATATATATATATATATATATATATATATATATATATATATATATATATATATATATATATATATATATATATATATATATATATCAAATATATATATATATATGGACTCAAAATAACTGTTGAAATGTGTGGTTTTTTTTGGACGTGACCTTAGACCTCAACACAGGAAGCGTTCAAGCCATTTTCAAAGCCTAACAATAATATACAATATATCCCACTGAGCATTAACAAAAGGTTATCAAAGATCTCTTCTAACAGTAGTGTGTCACGAGAGCCGCACCCCAGTATCAGGAAGCGCTGAGAAAAGAGTGGATACAGACACCCATTGAAATTTGAAACCAGCCACCCAAATAATAGCAACAGAAATAGAAGGAATAGAAACATAACCTGGTTCAACCCACCATACAGTGATAATGTGAGGCACGAACGTTGGTAGGAGATTCTTAAGTCTGATCGAACAATGTTTCCCCGAGAACAGCCTACATAAAATTTTCAACAAAAACACTCTGAAATTAAGCTACAGCTGTATGCCGAATATGAAGCAAAAATATCCGCACACAACAAAGCCATCCTCAAAACAAGAGCCTAACGCTGAGCCAAATAGATGCAATTGCAAGACACAATCATGCCCATTGGATGAAAATTGCCTAGCAGCATCGCTTCGTGTACCAGGCCACAGTGGAGAGAGGGAGATAACAGCAGCAAAGACACGTATGTAGGGCTTACGGAAGGCCCTTTTAAAACCAGATTTAACTCGCATAAATACAGCTTCAGCAACCAAGCCCAGAGAAACGCCACAGCACTCAGCAAACACGTGTGGAGCTTAAAAGACAGCGAAACTCCGTATAAAATAACCTGGAGAATACTAGCACGTGCAAGACCATACTCACCAATAAGTAAAAGGTGCAACCTGTGCACAACAGAAAAATATTACATAATATGCCACCCAAACTTATCCACCCTAAATAACAGAAATGAACTTGCCAGCAGCTGCAGGGACACAGAAGAAAGTTCCTTTTTGAAACATGCCTCCATAGCATTAGAACATCTAATTACAGACTATAAACCAAACTTTTCGCAGACCATAAATAGTTCAAAACCACAGTATAAAACTATTGTCACTTAAAACTAATGTTCATTGTGCCTGATGATGGCTTTTTGCCTGAAACACCGTGTAGCATATTAAATAAAATATGTAAAAAATGATCTAGTTCTTTAACTCGGATATATATATATATATATATATATATATATATATATATATATATATATATATATATATATATATATATATATATATATATATATATATATATATATAATACTAAAACGAATGACTGGCTTTCCTGTTTTTTTATTTATATATATATATATATTAAGATTAAAGGAGTACTAAGTAATTAAAAACAATGGTTTATTGTAACTTGTCATGGACATTGTATGATTGCTAAAAATATTTGCATATTGTATTTATTTTTTTAATCTCACTTTTAGGGGAAAAGAAGAAATATGAAAAGAAGTGACATGCACCTTTTTCATCTAACCGATTTCCATCAAAAGCATCTCTTTGGCTACAGGAACTGTTTGTTTTTTAATATTTGTGTATGTGATATGGAAACAACGCCCACAAGTCCACTTCTGTCATTTGCTGAATACTAATTTACCTACCTGTGTAGCTCCGCCTACGGTTTTAGATTCACTCTGTGAGCAAAAGAAAAACTTGATAAAGACTACGAACTTTTAAAAGTATGTTTCATAGGGCCTCATTATAGGGCCTCTATGCATAACTACTAGTATGTGGACGGATAACTGGCTACGGTCGATTTTTCTAAGCATAACCGGTCCCCATTGACAAACCGGTTATTGATTTTAATGATTATTTTCATGCCCAAGCTACATATATCCATATATTTCATTGATTTTTGTGTGATTTAACATTTTTTTGCAGTTCAAATTGCCTTGCTGGTGAACGTAAAAGACGAAATGCATAAACTGCGATTTTGTTTTTCAATCGCTAATTCATACATACAGGGTGTCCAATCAATATATCCAGTCCAGTATCGTTTTCGCTTTGTGTTTCTTGACTCACACACACGTGGCACATTTGTACTAAAAACTAGGTGTTACGTATCTAGATCTACAGTACTACGGTTAATCGGTTACGGTTCGGTTACATAGAGCCGATTAACCGGTTTCAATTTTTCTCAGCAAATCCACACACTAGCCAGCTACCATACCAAATGAAGACTTGAAGGTCGTTTTCGTTCTATGTTATCTAAATTCATCCTTTGTCATAGACTCTCCAAGGTTACGAGATATACGAGCCGTGATTTAGACGATATCTCAGAGATTATTTACAAATCCTAGCTGCTAGTCATTCAAAGTGTGAACAATTAAAATGTGACAAGAACGTTGTGAGGCTTAAATAAGATCTTATAAAAGAACGTTAACTGCCATATTGCTTCCATAAACATTTTAATAGGGTATTTATATGCCTTTTTGTGGACATTTTAAAATGTTTACAAGGATAAAAACATTAATTGTGTTAGCGTGTATTATATGCTTTTTGTGGACAGCGTGGGTGGTAGGTTATGACATACTGTTATATATAGTGCTTTTTTTCTTGGCTTTTGGTAGACATCTTATTTTTAGAAATATCTGATTTCCTCCAAAATCTCTAACGGATGTTGGTAGTCACACCTATTTACACATATACTTGTGTTTTTAGTAAACAAGCCATGTTATATAGATGAATGGGCAGCATTAAAGCAAAAAATTTTTTTTTAAACTGTAGCCGTATATCAACGGACAGTAGACATAATTTACATGTAATTTGTATGATTTCTGTAGCTTAGAACATAATTTTATTATGGATAATGTTCATGTACACATTTATCATGATATTACGATAGTGACATGCTTTTTTCACATAACTTTTCTAGGTATTTTTTCATGTATTGTATCATCGAAATTGGTCTGATAAAAACTTCTGTGAAATACTTGAGGCTTGTGAAATACTTGAGGCTTTTAAAGGTATATGTTTGTAAATGGTTCCCATGTCAAGAAATTCTTAAAATGATTACATATAAGCATC
>JAGTTF010005694.1:83629-96168 GCA_019095985.1 Streblospio benedicti
TGGATAGTATTGCTCTATTGTGTCCTGATATGATTTGTTTCATGTTAGGCATGCAACTGTAACTAATTTTATTGTGTTTCTATTGAGGATGGGTGTGTAGGGGGGTTGTTTTTGTGGGAAGTGTTTGTCTATTAGTTTTAGAAAGTGGTGTCCAATGTTGGTCTTTACATTTTTTGCTATATGGTGGGTTGTACCACGTTATATTTCGTTTTCTATTGTTCTTATTTCTGTTTTGTGGGGGGAGGGGGTTGTGTTTGAGTCTATAGTCATAGCCGCTATTGTTTAGTGCATTTTTGGTATGGTGTTTTGCTGTGGTTGAAGATATTTTCGCTGGATGATATGCCTGTAAGTCTTTTGTTAATGCTCTCTAGGATGTTTTTTATTATGTTAGGGGTGGTTGGTGTCTTTGTGTACGTATGATGGGTTGTTGTTCTCTTTGATATATGGTTTAAAGGTGCCGTCATTCAGGTTAAGGGTGATGTCAAGAAAGTTGCAGGACTTGAAATTTGCATTAATTGTGATTTTAATGTTATTGTCTTTAAAGATTTGGCAGATTTTCGTTTTGATATCCTCGGTTTCCTGGGGCGATTTGTCACATACTGCCAGGCCGTCGCGTCTCTGTAATGTAACCTATGCATCAAAGAAAAAATATTTCATCATCTGCCGCCCAAAAATGTCATCATTAAACAATAGAAACGAACTAGCTACCGAGTGCCGGCACAGAAAAATACCTATTAGGCAATACATAAACAATACCCAAGTCCTCACCCCTGAAACACTGGATATTCAAAACACCACTTTTTGCATCTTGAAACTGCTTAACTACCAATACTGTTTAGTGCATTATGTAATAATCAATATATAAAACTTAACCAATCATGTCTCAATTGTAGCAATAAATACCCCCATTTAATGTAGTACATGTAACCCCATACCCATATGCTGTTCACAACCAGGATACATAGATCGACACTCCCCAAAATTGTAAATGAACCACCATCGTATTCTAGTTAATTTTTGTTACACCATAATCATTTGTACCATACCTTCCAATAGAATCATTTGCACTGAAGATTGAGAAAAATCATGAAACAAAGTTGTATGCAGTAATAAGAGTAGTTTTGTTTTTCCTACTAATGTTTATATATATATATATATATATATATATATTATATATATATATATATATATATATATATATATATATATATATATATATATATATATATATATATATATATATATATATATATATATATATATATATATATATATACATAAATTGAAACACCTCCTTTGCAATTTCCAACCAACACATTCCTTGACGATACATTAATATTACAATACTAAATCTAATACAATAAATATTGTCTCTCTTTCTATAATTATCGTAGAACATTATATAAGCTTGCCATTTAGTAATTCCAACAAAAAGTATGTCTTAGTTGCACTGTAATATTAGGTTTACGTAAACTACTCTATATATTAATCAATAATTTTCTGGTACTGAATATTTGTCACCAAGTTCCTGGAATTCTGTAACTGCCATTTTGTTCTGAAGATTGCTGATGCCTGCATCAGTATGAAACAAAAGTAAACAAAATGAAACAAATTAAATTGACTTGTTATTTATCATACATAAAATGCTCCCTCCTGGTTGAGCCCTCTTCATAGACAATCCGGACATTCCAAACTGGAATCATCTACATGTATATCTATATGTATGTAAGACAACCTATGGCCTTGTATGTATGTATGTATGTATGTATGTATGTATGTATGTATGTATGTATATGGCAGGTTACTTAAAAAAAGATGTAAAAAAATATGTTTGTATATGTATATATATATATACGCAATTGGTGAGTATATATATATATATATATATATATATATATATATATTATTATATAAATGGGGAGTGTGTGTCCGTTATATGTTAAACATCTTCAAAAGCAGATTTCCAAATACCACGAAACTTTGGAAAATCATTCTTCATAACCCAGTGGGTGCACAGAATAAGATTATGTTACCTGTACACGTCCCTGCTACGAACAATTTACGAATTATTTTCAAAATAAATAGATGCCATGCTCATTACAGGGCCATGTTTGTGTAAATAAACGTTAAACGTGCGGGTTTCCTCTGCATATACGTCATAACGTAGAAACGTTACACGTAAGTAGATAAGCGGACGTCTTTCTTTGCTACAGCTAACGTTACCCGTGCGTTATGCGTACTTTAAGCGTACTTCATTCTATGAAAAAACGTTGCCTACGTAAATTTAAGTAAAGTAAATAAAAATAAATAAAAGTAAATGAATTACATACAATCCTTGACCCAAACTACACTAAGCACCGCTTGAGTAACAGGTATTAAAATTAATTGTACATTATACATTGATACTCATCCACTTAATTAATTAATTTTATTTAATTAATTAATTAATAGATTATTTCAGGAATTATTTGAATCTGTAAGCATAAGCATAAGCCGGTGTAGTTCAAGTGCCCGTCACATAGGCTCCACTTATCAAAAACGCACGATCCACTCCGTATTACGGAACATCAAAAAAAAAACAATGCATGACGCCATAAAACTTTTTTTGGCTGGTAGTAGACACTGGTAGATAACGCCATCATTTGAGCTAAAAGGGCATTCCAAACTTCTGCTCCGCGTATTACAAGCTATCTACAGTTGTTGCTCTGTTATATTCATATCCATATTTATTGTATTGTGTTACCAATCTATATTTGCTGTCATTTTTTTTTATGAAAACCCATACATATGTACTAGATTTGCTGTTATGTTATGTACATTTCTGTATCTTAATGTGTTGGGAGTTCTAATTTCTGTATCTGTCGTTTTACATATCAATTATTTGTTGTTCTATGCGTATCAATATATTTGTTGCTTCATCTTATTTTCTAAGCATGTATTGAATAATAACACAAATTAAACTATGTCTTGCAATTTTTCAAACTGTTTTGCTTCATTTCCAAATATGTAATGATTTTTTAAGAAAAAGTAAATGTTATCATCTGGAAAAAATGCAAAAAAAAAAATGTTCCACTGGCTAGGACCCACTAATTGCATCATACCCGTCCGTCCTTCCGTCCCGTTCGTTACCCTTCTATAGGTTGCATTGTTTGAGCTAGGATGCTCAAATTCGGTATATTGGTTGGAAATGGTGACCACAAGAACCCTATTTCTAATGGGCCCAAACGGTCAATATGATCTATTATGATCACATACATATTACTATTGATGAATGCACAGTTACAGATCAATATATTCTAGTAGCAGCAAAGTAGACTGTTTGCTGCTGTCTGGTTAAAATCAATATTAATAGCATGATGAAGCCCAAATATAGACAGTGGCATACTAGTGTTTTTCCAAGAATAAAACACTGGTTTATCCCCCCCCTCAATATTATTTGGAAAATAAAATAAAAGTTCACGTTAAAGGACATTTTTAAACCAGAACTTGAGAACAGGAAAAAAAGTGAAATAGAAAGAAATGGAAAAAATATAAATAAATGTAAATCTTGTTGATTTCTGGTGCCTCCTATGTCATTTGTTTTTAGGTTTAATGTTTTGTAAATTGATCACCAGTCTGATTTCAGTTGCCTTTCATATTAAATGAAGTAAACTTAAAATTAGTAAAAAAGTATAAGATGCAGCAATCTGTTTCTTGAGTGCCATACCGATAAGGTTCGAAGTTTGTGATTTATGTATTTTAGTTTAGTTAGTTTATTTGTTTATTCCATATATGTCATGCAACATTAAAAGAGATTAAAATACAGTTTTAAAACATTATAGCTTAATGTTGCCCGGCCGTAAATCGACCTACAAGACATATTAAGTATATAAAAATGTTAACACATGATAGAATACATTAAAAAGATGAATATTTACATAATTAATATCACACCGTAAAATGTACTTTTCAAGATTATTTGTTTCTGACATTATATTGGATAAAAAAGTTTACGCCTCTCCCACATTTTAAAAACACATTTGCTTATATCAGCCTGTATATCTGGATTACTCATCAATAAACAATACTGATCCTTTGCATTTAAATCACTATCACTTTCATTTAAATCTGTTTTCAAAACCTGTCTAAGATCGTCATATAGTTCACATTCTAATAAAAAATGAACTTCATCTTCTATCTTATTTTTCTGAAAATAATTTATGTCCGTTCTCTATGGGAGTCCCACTTCTGCGACCTAACTCTACTTCAAGTGGTAAACTGCCACTTCTAAGTTTTGCTAAACACTGCCTTTCACTAAATGACATCAGGTTTATTTACATACGTTTCAACCATTATTTTTAGACTTATGTATGTAAATACATGGGATTCTATGAAAATGTGAGATGCAGGACTGCATGGGGGAAGTTCAGTGAACATAATTTTCCATTGATCTTCAGAGGCATAATCTACTCTACTTGTGATATTAAATGTATCTGAGACAGGGCAGCAGCTCTCTATGTGACCCTGAACTGTCATGAAGAAATTACCAAGCCATGATCCGATGCATCTGCCATGTAAAGCCCCAGGATGTCATGACCTTATTGCCTCCCTTGAGAAGGTGGGAATAAAGGACATTGGACTAACTGTGCTTCTTGCAAGTAGAATGAGATGGCTCAGCCATAGGAGTGTAGCACCAGTGTGATAATCAGAGCAAGAGCAGCAGTTCATAAAGCAAAGTCCCAGGTAGACCAAAAGCTGACCTCGAACAGGTTGGACAGTTGGTTGAATGACAAACATGGAGAGGCAATGTTTTCGATCATGACTGGACAGCCAGACTGCACCCACTAGAGAGAGAATTAATTTAGGCCTGCTCTAATAAAGAAGGATTAAGATGATGATGGTGATGAATAAAAAGCAAGGAAGATGTCACAGGATAATCTCCTTTCATTTAATAAATAGTTTATGGACCCACCATTAACCAGTTCCAGTTAATTAATCTTGTCCAGTATTAATTTAGAAATTGTTTGCAATTAACTGTGAACTATTTAAAACTTATTGCACATCGTTTTATGGATGCAATCTTTGGTGGAAAAATAAACGGGATTTGGTCAAGTGGCTTATAACCAAATATTTTGTGTCTTCTTTAAGTTTGAGCACAGAATTAGTATGTCTCACACACTCTTACAATTTGGTGTTAATTACTTTGATGTCATTTTACGCAAGGCAATATGCGTAGGGAATGTGACTCGTTCAGTAGAACACTCGCCTTCTGTGGCAAGTGACTCAATTTACACTCGCCATGTTCAATGCAAACTGGCCATCCTTAGTTATTAAAGTGTTGGAATCAAGTAATCGAACTCGCCGACTGTGGCGAGTGACTTTGAATTTACACTAGCCTACAGAAATTTACACTAGCCAGGGGCAAGTGGCCAGTGCTAAATCAACACTCTGGTATGGACTGATGAATGAATGGACTATGGAAAGAGTTAGTACTTCAGATGTTTTAGTTCAAACAATTTATAATTCATGTCACTATCTAGACAGTGCATTATTTCAACACTTGGTTCATCACCTGTTTACGATTTCAGCTACCAGCTAGTTTTAGTTGTTACTCAGTGTGATTTTAAAACTTGTGTTAGATTTGTAGTTGAATGAGAACATTGTGTTAATTTAAGTTAGTCATCTGTAGAGGGCGTTATTGTTTCTTTGTTTGAAAATGCATTATTTGTATGTAGAATACTTATGTAATTAGAGACAAAGACTGCTTGTGTATTTAGTATGTAGAAAACTCTGTGACCTCATTTTCAAAATCACAGAGGTTATAGTCATGTGACCAGTGGTCTGTGTGGTCAGTTGATATCTGTCGCCTACAAACAAAAAGTAGCTTGGCGCAGACAGTGTCATCCACTAGCCGTCCTCAGATACTTAAATTATTAAGCACATACGCTGATTAAAGGTTATCTGGCCGGATTGCATGTATCATCTGCCAAATAGTCACTGATAATTTGTTTTGATGGCTGTATTTATTTTAATGGATAATAAACTAAAGGATATTAATTGGATGTTTTTTATAAAGAGCTAGTATGCACAAAATAGACACACAGGTTTGAAATGTTTAAAATTGACTAATTTTGCTGTTTGTCAGCCGGTAATCAGTTTCGGATCTTCTGATAACTAGCTGCTGCTTTGCTCTCGAGCAATTTTCTATTGAGTATTTGATTTGTGATATAAACTATGTTTATTTTGTTTGTGTCTTCTTTCTCCGGACTCTTCTTCTGTTTTCTGTCGTCTTTCCTCCAATTTTGTTTTGTTATTTTCTAAATGGTTTGTGTCCTTGGGTTTGTTTGAATGGTCTAGATGCTATAAATATGAATAAGTCCAGCCGTTTGTCTAGAAACCTACGACACCAAACACAGTAGTCTGATCACTGTAATCTCTATAAAGCTAGCTGCAGAGCTCTGCTCTGAGCCTTTGTACAAAATTACAATAAACTATACAAGCCTCTCTCCGCGTTGCACCACAAATGGTGGAGTATGCGAAGATTGAATGCTGAGCATGCAGGCAGCAGCAAAGTCTAATTCTCAATTGAGAATTAGATGGCCGTGGACTTCGACTTTTTCATGAATTAAATGCCAGCCGTGGACTTCACTTTTTTCCAGGTTTTAAATTTCCAGTCTGGACTTAGAGCAATCTTGTTCAGTCATGACTTCAACTTTTTTCAAGAATTAAAAGCCAGTCACCAGTGGTCACGGACTTCAACTTTTTTCATAGAATAAATGCACAACAGAACTTAGAGTGTTTTGCTGAGTTGAGACTTCAACCTTTTTCATAAAATAAATGCAAAACAGAACTTCAATTTTTTCAGGAAATAATACTTGGTTGAAAATTCAAATATTTTACAGTGTTGGCAAATCTCTTTGCGTCTTTTATTATTTGTGCTACATTCCGGATCAAAAAGACATCATTTGACCATTTCGACTAAGTTTTCATCAACAACAAGAGGCCACAAGATTTGTACAAAGACCAGTACGTTGATGTGTTTTATTTCACTGGTTTAACACATCAATATACTTAAATATTTTCGAGATAAATGGAGCACAGTTTATCAGCAATGGATGCGACTATACAGCATCTATGGTTGAATTTTAGCAGACGACACATTTACAATCTGAATAACTGCTGTTACAGCAATGCAGACGATTTTTTTTCAACAAATCTCACTAATTAAATGAGTTCACGCACTGGATATTTAAGGATTATTAGGCTAGATGGCGAGGTGAGTCATTGGTTTTTTATATATCATAATACTTTTAACAGACCACTTTTCCCACGAGTTAGCGCAACAATATCATAGTAGCAATGCAGCTTTTGAGAGGTGATGCACAGTAGATAATTAATCAATATTTAGATGCAATTATACAGCATCTATTGTTGAGATTTAGAGGTAAATGGAATCTCACTTCAACACACTACAACAAAGCGGCATGCTAGAAGCTAACTCTAAAAAGCAGACGACTCCTGCCAACAAATCTGCAAAACGGTCGCGGCTATCAGACCTGTCTTCTAAAGGTGACGATTGACAAGCAGCACCTTGTTTTGAAGCATGGGTGCATATAATTATTTTGGAGCTGTGAACTTTATCTTCATTTATCTAGTAATTTTCTCGCCACACTTCAAAAAGTTTCACGAGAGTCAACTGGACAGTTGTCAATAATAGACATGATTATACAATGTCTGTTGTGACAGTTTCATTCATTATAAAACAACAATATAACAACATGGAAAGCAGACGACAAGTTCAAATTCACACCAGGCGGCGCTGCGGTCCCAATGCAAGCACTAAGCAAACGACACCGCACCAGAGACGCAACCAAAATTACAGTGCAATCTTCATGAAATTTTATAAAGCAGCAATTGGCAGAATAATACATAATGAACAAAATGCAGCAAGATGGAAAGGAGAAGGACAACGGAAACGTTTTTGATATGTAGATGAGTCACCCAAAAGAAGGACTTCAATGATAGAAATTGGCGACATATGCTTTTTGGAGACGCCCAGCACTAGACGATCCCAGACTTAATAAAAAGTTACAAAAATCTCAGAGAGGACCGTTCCGGGTGATACGAAGAACACCATATCAAGTGGTCTTACAGGAAGTTCAATAGGGGAAAATTCTAAAAAAATCCTGTCAGTATAAAGCAAATTGTCAGACCACGTTTGTTTGACAAACAATAGTATGTGTCCAAATTAGTATACATACAATTCCTAAGGAAATATACAGCTGATTTACACAAAACAATTATTAGAAACTCCATGGCGACGGACGATGTTATCTGAATGTATAGCGACGTTGGAAACGATGACGGAGTATGGATTTTCCGCTATTGTGGTTAAAAATGGTTAATCTGACTCACATTCTCCTTTAGTGATTGCATTACATGATGTGATGTACAATGCAATAGTACTGGAAATGTCACCACGAGATTTGAGCTGACACGCCCAAGACGAGATGTCCGGTGGCGAGGCGTAGATCTTATGACCAACCCTGAGGGTCATGGCGAGTGCACGAAGAGCGGTATGTTACCTGCTGTGGTTATGATACTCAGGTTACAACAGCGTCTTGTTCAGAAATGTTGCGATACGGTGATATATATTGTCAAAGAAGCCAAATTTAAAAAGATCTCAAAACCAAATAATATTATATATGGCATTTTATGAACTTGTTAGAAGCTGGCGTATATGATTGAGGTGTATGGCATAAATTTGGAATGATGAGTGCGTTAGGGTTCTCCACCGCTATGGTTAAAATTGGTTGATTCAACGCACATCTCTTGATGATTGCACTCCAGGGTGAACTGGACAGTGTAAATGTGTCAGGGATGCCATCACGGAATCTGCGGTGACACGCCCACGGCAAACTGCCCGGTGGTTAGCTTCAGGTTCCATGTCCAGCCCTGTGGGTCATGGCGAGTGCACAAAGTGGTCGTTACCTGCTGTGGTCATGACCTTCAGGATACAACAGTGATCACATTCTGGAAAAAACTATACACTGATACATGGACGCTGACGAATACAAGATCAGAGCCTCTGACGGAGGATAATGAAGAAATTAGACCCAACGGGAAGCTACAATTGAAAATTGCTATAAAAAGAACATCAAAATAATCCTGGTGGTTGGCATCATGGAAAGGAGGAAATTATTTACAGACAGGAAATGAAAAACTATCAGCTATTAATGTTACTATATTATCCAGCAGCTGTATATACATGTGAAAATTATTCATTATATACGATTGACTACTGTCCTTTATGACCCGTTAAAGGGATGTGTGAGTTTGTTTTGTAAACTTTAGTTCGAGATACCCAGACATGTTTTACCACAGTTGCCATCATGACAAATGCAGGCATAGGGCCTTACAAGGGATGTCAACATGGTTGGTGAGGAAATCACTGAACGTTACGGACGCCAAGTAGGCTGCTGGTTCCTACGAGCCTGGTTGCGAAGATGACGATCCCAATTGCGGGACCAGTTGATACGATGATGCGGGGACCTGCTGTGTCTGCAAGGAGCATCATTTTCTTGTAGATTAAGGATGCCATCAGGGATGCCCGGCGGCAGCGCAAGTGTAGGAATATACCGCTGGGGCCTGATACCAGCAGTATTATCAGAGTCTCGTGAGTCAGCGATCACGGGGGCCTCCGCGGATGCAACAACAACACGTTGGTCGAGTGTGGATGCCGACGCTTCTGGTCTTGATTGATAATTCCTGCTCGAGGTGCTACGTGGAAGATGAGGATCTACGCTCCCAATTGAGCCGGGAGTATCTGTGGCGAAGTTGCACTGCGACTAGCAATGGTGCCTGAAGGGAAGCTGCGTCTACTCGACGATGATCTACACCACACAGACCCCGTCACCTTCTCCACACCACAATCAAGACATGGTGATTCGACACATGCGGCTATCAACAACTGAGAGAACAGCGGGTAGCAGACCAGGAACAGCAAAAAGTTTATGGACTTGAAAATATGTTAGAACATGGACCATATCCTATGATGTGATTTTTAATGTATAGTGTTAGATTCTCGAAATGTAATATGATTATGTTTGGGGCTGAGTTTAATGCACATTTAATTGATTGTTGTATTATGATAAATGTCAACTTCAACTTTCAGGTTATTTGTTTCATTTTTAACAAGAAACTTATTGAATAATTTATTGATGTTCAACTTATCATGTAGTGGTTAGATAATGTTGTATCTGATAGATGTGATTTGGTATGCACAGGTTGCACCCAGGGTTACAATTGTCATGCGACGGCATTTTGGTTTCACATTCACTTTCTATGTATTTTATTTCATTGTTACACTTTACTTTTATATTCATACATGAAATTTTCATATGTAACGTGCGACTGCACGATTTATTATTTCTTAGTATAGTATCTATCAATTTATTATTTTACATTTGTATTCATGTAATTGATTATGTGCATTTATTATTTGATTTTATATATTTTATTATTTGTAATCACATATTATGTTATTACTGCTGTGTTTGGTTCACGAAATTTCCACTTTTTCAAAGCCCTCAATTTCGTTTAATTTTATAATCACTTTAATAATTGATTTTATTAATAAAATCAATCAGTTAAGGGGGGAAGGATGCTGGAACATGGAATAAGTCCAGCCGTTTGTCTAGAAGCCTACGACACCAAACACAGTAGTCTGATCGCTGTAATCTCTATAAAGCTAGCTGCAGAGCTCTGCTCTGAGCCTTTGTACAAAATTACAATAAACGTCAGATGACGAAATAATGCGCTGATTGCCGTGTAAGTAGCTTGCTACTTTGAGCCGGCTAGTTATGAGCAAGTTGTGACCACTTGCTTGTGACGACTGTATGCTAGTTTTAACAGTTATTTTGCTTCACTGTGTCAATCTAGTCTACATTAATTACAGAAAATAATGGTGTGATTAACGTTTAGTGAGTTTGCCTAAATGTTTAGATTCAGCACTTATTTTCTCACAATTTTACCTTTTTAGTGAGCGTGCCTAACTGTTTAAATTCAGCACTTACTTTCTCACAACTAGTTATGTGTTAAAGCTGCCACTTTCAGTTTGACCTTTGCTGTCAGCCCTAATCCATTAGTGTCAGATTCTTCTGTTGACGCCTGTTGGTACAGCAGCCAGGAATGAGCAATTGAATGCTGAGTAGCTGGCGGTTTGTGATCAACCTGCAGCTTGCTGGCAATGTCTCCTTGTATGTTAACAATCTGGATTGTTGGTGTTATTTTAGTCTGGTTTTCTTATGTATTGGCTTTTCTTTTTTCTTCTAAACTTCTATCTTCTGTGGATGTATAACTTTGACTGTGTTAATTTTCATAAGTTGGTTGAGTCTGCTATATTTGTTCTCTTGCTATATATATATATATATATATATATATATATATATATATATATATATATATATATATATATATATATATATATATATATATATATATATATATATATATATATATATATATATATATATATATATATATAGCATATATATATATATATATATATATATATATATATATATATATATATATATATATATATATATATATATATATATATATATATATATATATATATGCAGGGGTCTGGCTTAAATATGCTTCGAGAGCTTACACTCTTTGTTGCTACCAGTCCCAACCTCATTACTCTGCTCTCCAATTGATGAGTCCCAATAGGACGAAACAGTACTGTCTGTAGATATGAGTATTACGCTCCCTTACTTTTGTGTTCGGGTTGAGCACTCTATTGAGGTGCTACTTTGCCAATGCCTTGTGCTACGCTCACTGCTCGTCAGTTTGAGCACTCTGGCAAGTATGCAGGGGTCTGGCTTAAATATGCTTCGAGAGCTTACACTCTTTGTTGCTACCAGTCCCAACCTCATTACTCTGCTCTGCACTGATGAGTCCCAATAGGACGAAACAGTACTGTCTGTAGATATGAGTATTACGCTCCCTTACTTTGTGTTCGGTTGAGCACTCTATTGAGGTGCTACTTTGCCAATGCCTTGTGCTACGCTCACTGCTCGTCAGTTTGAGCACTCTGGCACGTATGCAGGGGGTCTGGCTTAAATATGCTTCGAGAGCTTAGCACTCTTTGTTGCTGTTACCAGTCCCAACCTCATTACTCTGCTCTGCACTGATGAGTCCCAATAGGGACGAAACAGTACTGTCTGTAGATATGAGTATTACGCTCCCTGCCTGGGTGTTCGGTTGAGCACTCTAATGAGGTATACTTTGCCAATGCCTTGTGCTACGCTCACTGCTCGTCAGTTTGAGCACCCCTGCATATATGCCAGAGTGCTCAAATATGACGAGCAGTATATAGCACAATGCATTGCTACCAGTCCCAACAATAGAGGCCAATTGCACATGAGTCCCAATAGGACGAAACAGTATTGTCTACAGATTAGTACTGTACTTTGTGTTCTATTTAAACTCACAGGTGCAATTTGCAATTTTAAGAGAAAAACTTGGGACTCTGAGCAATACGTAACTGA
>JAGTTF010005695.1:23523-38641 GCA_019095985.1 Streblospio benedicti
CACCTGCACTAACCAAACCCAATTGAACGCTGGTTTGTAACCCAAGAATTGGCGTGGTTTTCATTTTAGTTACATATACCTCTGCAATTACCTCCCTATCCTTTACACCCATTGAGACTTTTGCCACCCCTTCGTGTTCAATGATATTGTCCCCTAAAGCTTTAAGGGTCACAGAAGACTGGGTCAACACTGGTGAGTTTTTTTTATCTTTTTCCATGTCTTCATTGGGATGGTATTTGTTTCGGCTCCAGTGTCTATCTTCATCTTTACAGAGGATGAACAAACTCTTACCGGTTCATACCACACTTTTGCATCTTGTGAGAGTGACTGAATGTTAATAACACGCAGGGCACCGAGGAAAAATTCGTCACTTGCCGAATCCTCATTGCCCTGGTCCTCCTTGTCTTGCTTTGCAGCTACTTCGTGTACATTCCTCGACCTGCACACATGAGAGAAATGATTCGGACCTCCACATTTATAGCAGCTTTTTCCGTGAGCAGGGCATTCTTCAGTTCTTGTCCCATGCATGTAACCACATCTTGTGCACCGGGTGCCTTTGTTCTGATTGCTTATCATCTGTTTTGACGTGCTATTACTGGGCCATTTTTGACTATGAGGTTGCCCTTGATTTACTGGGTTGTTTTCTGCAATATTTGAATGGGATGGCATTGGTTTGGGCCACCCTCTTGGTTTCCCTCTGTTCACGGAATCAACAGATTTCTCTAACTGTGCTTTCATAGTTTTTATCTCTTGTTTGGCGACCTCTGTTGCCCTACTTAAATCAATTGTTCTGTTTAGGTCGAGATCTCGCTCTCGAAGCAGTCTTTCAGTCAGTCCTCTCTCACTCGAGAACACTATTTTGTCCCTTAACATATTGTCTAGCTCTTGGAACTCACACTGTTTGGCTAAGGTTCTCAATTGTGTTAGGTAGTCATCAAAAGGTTGCTGTTCAGCCCTCTGAAATCCCCAGAATTTGAACCTATTGAATACGATTCTCTTGTCTCCACTCAACTCCTTGTTGAATTTCGTCATTACATGGTCATATTTGTTCTTGTCTTCAGCTTGATCAGCTGGCTCAGTGACCCACTTAAAGTTATTAAATCTCTCTACACCATCTGGACCCATAGCTGATAAAAGCATGCCTATTTTTACTTTGTCACTTTTACCGGTGGCATCTTTTGCATCTAAATATAGTTCAAACATTTGCTTCCATTTTTTCCAATTACCTGCCACATCACCTTCAAATGATAGTTTCTCTGGTGGGCGGAATTCCATATTCACTCCTTTCTTCTTCGTTTTCTTCTTTCTTTGTTTTGTTTTGTTGGAACTATCCCACTTCTGACACCATGTCACAGAAATAACAAAACTAGATATGAGTGTCCATTTCAATATGATTTATTCTAGATCTCTCCAGGAAGTGCCACATGGCATATTCATAATGTACCCATACAATGTAAAAGCTGATGTACATTTAAAGCTGATGTACATTTAAAACTGTCACACAATATTGCGTGATGCATGTAAGTTTGAAAACCCTTAGCGTATTTATATATGAATAATAATGTAAATGTACAAGTGAAATGAATGACATAAAAAGGGTATAGTAAAATATTTGTCGTTGTTTGTTTTCAAATATTAGCTTGACGATCATTGATTGCTTCAAAATTCTTGTTTATGTCGCTTTCTTTTTTTTTTTTTCTTTTTCTTTTGGCACATATAACAAAGCGTAGAAAGTGATGAATTCTGAAGTGTTTATGCTGTGTATTTTTCATACTGTCTCTTATCGAGATCCTTGTTTTTGTCGGCACAGGAATTGTTTGCTCCTGGTCTTTGTACATGCAAGATAGATTGCCTTTCCATCTGTATACTATAGATGGCAATGGTCTGTATGTCATGATGTGGTTTTCAAGCTGTGGCATATTTGTAAACTTGATCTTTTACGTCTAATGGTACGTCTGTTAAGTAAAGTAGGCACGTGTGTTTCGCATCAAATATCTTAATATAAAGGCGTGCTTGTTCACCTTTGGGGGTAGGATTTCTTAGCCTTGACCATAATTTGATGCATATGTTTATTATCAGTAGTACGACCGGGATGCTTGCTAAGGCCAACAATTCCGATGGCAAAACAATAGTGATTTCTGGTTGTAGTGTTGTTACTGCGGTTGATGGGGTTGATTGTTGACTTATCACGTAGCTTTGAGCTGTCACGTTCGCTGCCACCATTCCTATTAAAGTTGCAGACTTGAACCTTAAAAATAATGCAATTATTGCTATGGTGAGGCCGGAATTCCATAGTATCATCTTTACCGTTATCGTTATTGCAGACAGATCCGTCTTAAATTGTGGTATGAATTCGGAATGCTCCATTGATCGTTTTGGATTGTCAGTTTGCGTTGATCTACTGCTATATTAGGAGTATGCAACTTGTCTCTGAGTTGGTCCAATAATCGGGGCTCTGTTCTGACTATGGCTCTCGCATTTGTGACGTTCCTGAGTATCGGAACGCCGACAGATATAACCTGGGCTACGTTAATTGGGTAGGAAATTTCTACCGGTTCTAGTTTACCAAAGCATTCTTCTGAATGAGGTTGAAGAGCAAACATGTCACTATGCATCTCACATCCGCATGAGATTTCGAGTAATGTATGTGAGTTGATCTCGTTCAATGTGTCCTGCTTATTTTGACAAATCACCCTAATCGCGTTAGTAATCGGGCTGTTTATTTGTTCAAGCAAAAATCTGGAATGCCCTATTTTAAAAGCAGCCGGTTCTGCCATAGTGTTATGTGTTGTGAAGGTACACGTGTCTGTGATTTTGTGGTTGACAAAAATATTGTATAAGCAGTCATCCGTACGTTGACCGTATAGGACAATAGGGTGTTCACACACAAAGTTCTGGTGGGCACAGTAGTTGTATTCATACTGGCTTAAGAATCCAAATGATGTCATCTCTTTTGAGAATACCATGTATTCATGTGGAGTAATCAGTTGTGTCGATTTCGTAGGGTGATTCCCTTGAGGCGTGTGGTGTGGTAAATTCAATGTGGTTATTTTATACATGTTTAAGACTGCGTCCGTTTTGGTCAAAGGCATCAGTATCGAAATAATTAGCGTGTCACCCGTATAATACGCTCTCGTAGTAGCATAATGATAGTTCATATTTACGTATGCTGATAATGGCCTGAGGCCTTGACTCTGCAGAGATCGGGACATGCGTGCAATCGCCTGTTGAAGTGTTGATTGTGAAACCAGACGGTCCGGAAGTAGTTGACAGATCAACAATTGAAATTGGTCGCGGAATATTCTTAGATCATTTAGTGAAGTCATGAGCGCACTGGCTTGTTGCATTAATCGCTGTGTCATAGTTAAAATGTGTGTATAACTCCTTAAAACATACATTTCACCCGAGTAGAATTTGATGTCGTCCTTGATGTGATTAATTAATACTAGATGTCAAATTGTCGACGCGTGCAACTGTAGTAATGAGGGCTTCGTTTGTATGGTTACGTTATTTATGCTAATTATATTTGTGGTCTTTTTCTCCCCCGTGTTTTTCCAC
This sequence comes from Streblospio benedicti, assembly GCA_019095985.1. Classification (NCBI taxonomy): domain Eukaryota; kingdom Metazoa; phylum Annelida; class Polychaeta; order Spionida; family Spionidae; genus Streblospio; species Streblospio benedicti. The sequence goes on from JAGTTF010005695.1 coordinate 27,082, forward strand.
CCCCACGTTTTCGCCCAGCATTGTAACCTGCTGAGGTGTTACTCGTGTCTTCACAGGCCCCGCGGCAATCTCAATTAATTTTATTTCACGCTGATTTTCCAGTCAGGTTGGTGTGATTTTCGTCCCCACTCTGTCAAAAGTGGGTGGGTTTTTTTCTCAGCCAATCAGTATTTGCGACGTGCGATTGTTTTGATTGAGGTCATTGGAAGCGCATTTTGTATCGTAATCGGTACATCCACATAGCAATGACAAGTGTACGTTTAACAAACATCATTGTCATTGTTCTCATCAATTTTTTTCTTAATTTATAAGACTACTCTCAATATATACATTTCACTTAACACTTGACCAAACTATACACTAGTTGGTTGTTTTTTTCCATGATTTGCCAAGCATTTGATAATCATGCGCTGTTTAAGCAAAATATCAATGCATATTTATCGATTGCATTTTTTCAGTTTAGAAACTGTTAGTGCTTCACTCATTTTAACGAATGCTATAGAAATACACAAAAAAAGTGCAAATTTTGAATATCGGATAGCAGTTGTTCAGTTGAGCTACTGTAATTGAATCACGAGATTTACAGTATCTTGGCAGTAATATGCCAAATAAACAAAGAATGAAAGAATCGTTCTACTAAAAATGTTTTTAAAAATGTTTTTTCTCACAAACGTTCATCAATCGCACACGCAAATATTGAATGGTCAAACACACATACCCTCGTGAATACCGCAAGCTCAAATGATTCTAAGGCCAAATTGTCAGTGCGCTCGGAATGATAATATTTATGCACATTTCGGGGCGCAATCGCGCAATCTCATTGGCTGCCGCCTGTCACTGCTGCTTTTGAACACCCGATGTCATGATGACCTCAACTCACCTTTGATGAATGGCACGTGCGTGGCGGGCTCAACTTGAAAGTTGACCTCAGTTCACCTCCTCTGTCCGCGTTTTTGTTGGCGCCAGTAAGAATACATTGATTAGCAGATGAAATGTGACATTATATTATTTGGAGTAAAAATTATCCTAAGAAGATGTGTTAAATTGAACATCGATTCCTATTGCAAGCAATATTGGTTCTAACGTCATAGTAAATTACACTTTGTTCTATTAAATTTTTATGTTACTATAGATTATTAATTATTCTAATTAATAAGACGGTATAGGAGAACGTTTGGTATTCCCTTGGGATTTAAACACCTCAATACAAAGCCATCGGCATTTTATAAACTAAATCAATTAGATGAATCTTATTGACTAATCACCATAATAATTCTCTGTGTGTAAAATGACCAAAATCACCTTAATTAGCATAATTATACTTAAGGTAATTGTAACGGTAATTGTCCATCCCAAGAAATCACGATATGAATCTTACAAATCACATTAGTTAATCAAGAGGCCGGTGTGAACCGGTAGATTATGGTCACTCAATTCTCCTGAATTAATTCTTACTTTTACGTTTAATTAATGCGAACTCTTTAGAGTTCATAATGAGATCATTTAGACACTGTTTCAAAACAATTTTTTTGAAGCCCTGATGCAATAAATCAGGGTTAGCTTGACCACCTCAATCAATTCACCACCTCTATAACATACGCTAGACACCCAGAACCTACTACCTAAAAAGTCAAAATCAACAAAGACAATCTGTATAACACCATCAAAAAACCAAATGTGGTCCTAATAGACAGGTTGTCCTAATATACAGGTTCTCTACTTACGAAAAAAAGCAATTTTAATAGGAGTCCCTACTTAGAAGCACGTAATATATGTATATATATATATATATATATTATATAGAACTCACGACCTCAAAGGTTGTGAGACCAGAATATCATCCCAAGCAGCCCGCTGCTTGGGATGATGGTATCATTCCTGGTCTCACAACCTTGGGGTCGTGGAGTTCGAGTCCCGTCAGGGCCACTTGATATAGTAAAATGGAAGATTTCTCTTCAGCTATGTCAATACAGTGGTAGGAGCTGTTTGGCAGAACAGTGAGAGTAGAACCTAAATATAAAAGGTATTCACTAACGTCAAACACACACAGTAATGAAGTCCAAATTAATTATGTAACAATCTCTGACAATATCGACCATTGCCAAATTGTGTGTCTGTGGCTTACACACTATACTTATATATTTGAAAAACTATAAAAAACTGTATTAATAGCAAATACAGGTAATATGTGTTCAATATAGAGAGGTGGGGGGTAAGGGGGTGACGGGTGTCTGTTTTTTGTTGAATGTGAATGATTGGTATATACTGTGTAATGTGACAACTTAATAGTGAACACATCTGTAGTATTTATTACTATCTATAAAACAGCGCCCCCCCACCCCCATGTCAAAACATAAATCATATGTATTTTCGTATTAGTATATAGTTTATGTATATATATATATATATATATATATATATATATATATATATATATATATGTATATATATATATATATATGTATATATACTCATATCTACAGACAGTACTGTGTATGTACTTCAAGGTATGTATATGTATGTATGTATGTATGAGTATGTATGAGCATGTGGCAGATGTATGTATGAGTGCTCAAACTGACCTCATCAGTGCAGAGCAGAGTAATGAGGCATTGGGAAGTAGCACCTCAGACTGTAATGTATATATATCTACGACAGTACTGTTTCGTCATTGGGACTCATCAGTGCAGGGGTAATGAGGTTGGGACTGGTAGCAACAAGAGTGTAATTGAAGCTATATATATGCTCCATTACTTAGTGTTTTGCCAATGCCTATGCCAATGCCTTGTGCTACACTGCTCGTCAGTTTGAGCACTCTGGCAAGTATGCAGGGGTCTGGCTTAAATATGCTTCGAGAGCTTACACTTTTTGTTGCTGGTCCCAACCTCATTACTCTGTTTGCACTGATGAGTCCCAATAGGACGAAACAGTACTGTCTGTAGATATGAGTATTACGCCCCTCTAACATGTTCGGGTTGAGCACCTATTGAGGTGCTACTTTGGCTAATGCCTTGTGCTACGCTCACTGCTCGTCAGTTTGAGCACTCTGGCAAGTATGCAGGGGTCTGGCTTAAATATGCTTCGAGAGCTTACACTCGTTGTTGCTACCAGTCCCAACCTATTCCTGCTCTGCACTGATGAGTCCCAATAGGACGAAACAGTATGTCTGTAGATATGAGTATATATATATATATATAAGCAATAAATAATACAGATGTGTTCAATATTAAAATTGCCAACTTTGTGTGACTGTGGCTTATACACAAGTGTCCTAAATATAAAGGTATTCACTAACGTCAAACACACACAGTAACAACATAGAGAGAGGTTTTCAATTAATTCAGTGGAACCAAATCAGCATTGATGCAGTGGGTAAATGAAAATATATTGTTACATACTAGAAGCTTAGTCATTTTGTCCAAACAGAAATCATATATATTTTCGTTTATGAATCCTTATTGACATCGGCCCGTTGAAATCAAGTTCATCGCATTTATATTTCCGGACATTTTAAATTACTTTCCAAAGCGCCCCTCGCCTAAACATCTGGTTACCAGACCGCTAATGTGTATACCGGTCAACAAGGACAGAGGATGTTTGGCGAGCGATGATTTTATTAGAGGCGCTCATTATATCAAAGTCAGTAGGAGCGATTGTTTGAGAAACATTTGTAAACGAATTAAATCTATCTGAAGCAATTCATGATCCTAATCTACTTAAATGAATTTTAATTAAATGGGGGCCCCTTGAATCATTTGAATTTCAACAAATCCAATGAATGATTGGAGTATATTTGTAAAGAATTATGAAAAATGATTATTAGTGTTTGATTTTTCGATTTCAAGAGAATAATCGTCAGTGTCTAAACACATGGCTGCCGCAGTTTTCAAAATGCATATGTGGTGTACAAAGAGATTTCATTTCATGTAATTGGTCTGGGATTAAGTTGCTAAAAGTTACGTTATCAATTGGTAGCGAAATACAAAAAACTTGCTGAAGTGTTTACAAAATTGGCCCTTAAAAGGGCCGTTTTTATTCTTGGTTGGATTATCTATGCCAACAATTTTCAGATATAATTAATTGCCAAACCAATCGTTATCATGTTGAATTGTAGACAAATATTCATCATCGTTTCCATTTTCGCATCCCCAACTTGAAACACGTGCAGTGTGAATCTCCCTAGCATTTGACGCAATTTTCCTTCTGAGTAAACGAGACTGTTCCACATTTTTTTGAAGCTTGCGATCCAGTGTTTCCCGTATCTTAACAATGCCTCCAATTTCCTCAACTACATATTTTGTAACCTCGGCTTCAGGTAAACCCATATTTAACATAAATTGCCTCTTCTTCAACCTCTCATCAATGTGTTGTTCAAGTATTGCAAGCCTTCTTATGACAGACCTCCTTTGATGGCGACGAAAAATATATTTTGCTCGCAAGTAGCATCCATAAATTTGCAGCTCACAGATCAAATCAAATCCAATGGCGCCCCAAATCAATCGGGAGTTGTGGGCGATTCTCATGTCACCAAAGAGAGCTCGTTGCATGCAGCATTTGTTTTCGAACATGGGATTATATTCAATGCGGATCAGTGCTTCCCTACTCATGCTCCTCCCAGGGGGAGGGGCTTATGGATTAACTGACAGTATCACATCCTACCCGTCCTACGGGGTTTGAGTGTCTTTTAATTATTATTTAAGTAGGAGTTCTGTAATGATGTTAATCAGTCCTTCTTTTCGTTTTTGTAGATTTATCTGCAGCCTACCCCAGCTAAAGATTAGCAGCCCGGGGTGTTTGGATGATAATTGTTTTTACTTATTATTAATAAACAAAATAACTGTCATTGTTTGTTAATTAGCTTATACAATTAATCGAAGTCACTTCGCTAACTATTGAAACACTGATCCTATTTATACAAAATATAACACATATATGCATGCACATAGTATATAACACTTCAACATATAATATAGTATTAAAACAGAATATATGGAATATATAAAAAAATGTTCAATTTTTTCGGTACATTATGTAAATTTTAACTCGAGGTACATAATTTGACAGCAGATTTAACTTTTGTATGACCCATAACGTACCCGTCATAATGCACTACGGCATATGACGGGTGCGTGATGCACCATGCACCGATTTACAAGAATATCGTGAGAAAATTTTTATATGTAAACAGTATTGTCCTTTTTATACCATAATGTTCAAGTATGTAAAGAATTATCTGAGCTAACATGTTTTATAATTCTTTGAACTTTTGTTGACTTTTGAATATATGAGAACACATTCAAAATTTATATAAACCATTAGTTCATTGATTATGAACGTTTATGATGACAAAATTAGTCATGTATCCAGTTACCTTTACTAAGTATTAAGTTATTGCATTTTGAGCAATATAAACTACAAAAACAACATATATCTAAAAACAATACATCCTCAGGTTGAACTAGCGACAAGGCAGTTTTACATAAAATAAATTTCGAATGATAGAATAGTTTGATTGTTATATGGAGAGAGAAATAACCCAAAATTAGCTGCCTTGTTGTTGTTCTTCAAACATATATATATGAAAAATTACTACGATTACATAAATTCATTCTATGTTGTAAGTCAAATTTCTAAGGTTTGCTAATCACGAGTTCGTTGTTGCCCAGTTTGGTTAGTGTAATTCACTTTAGAGAGTTAGAGAGTGTCCATTTTCTGATAAGACGTTAGGTAACCGTTTGGGGCCTCACTGGTGGATAAGGTTTACGTCATATCTTTAGTCATTGACACCACAGATCTGTTTCTAATTTAATTCGTCTCCTTGTGATTGTTCATATGTAAGTCTTGCCATTTGAATTTGAGACACCATGGATTACACATTGCAGTTTAGTGCTTCACTCAAGAAAACTGGTGATAATGCTTTGCTAAGTTGTCTATTGTTCCTCGGCACCCTAGAGGATGTCACAGTCAACTCGTACGTATTATATTTGTATTTTAACATTAATATTACGTTTTGATAATTAACGATTCGACTTATAACTATGGATTATTATTTTTCTTGATTCAGCGCTACGTCGACGGAACGCCACGAACGTCACGAGGCGTGGCCTTCCCGGCAGCGCAGTTTGCTGGAGAGGTTTCCGGTGTTGGTAGAGTTGATGGAACCTGCTTCCAGAGGTAAAAAAATATTAGTCGTACGTAGACGGTACACATGTATATTTATTGTTATGGGTTTATTATTGTATGGTCTATATTTGATCAATAGAGATTCTCGCCGCTTATAGTCTAATAAGCGATTAATTTATTGTCTGATTATTTATTCCGTAAGGGAATTTATAATTCTTTATGCATGTTACGTGATACTTATGTTTGTCTAATCTATTGTTGACAGATCCAGGCACTCGCCGTCACCCGCACCATAGCGGGAAGCCCTACTTCTTGGAGCTTGCCCGGAATGGTCATTTAGAAGAGTTTTTGGAGGCTCATCGTGGTTACAGCTACGCTAATTACGTCCATTGCCGCTGCGAGTGTCGTTTCTGCCTTAAATAGAACTAGACCAGAAGCATTAGATTTATGGATAAAAATTGGATATCATACAATTGGCTTAAAAAAATTGGATATTTCACATATTATTTTTCTGATTATGCTTTTCAAAATTTATAAGATGTAAGGAACTTAATTGGCTCAATAAAATTTATATTTTATTTGCATTGTGTTGTTGGATATTCCAGTTTTAGATTTCTTAATATTTGTTCTGATCCCACCATATAATGCATGCTATAAAATATTATATCTGATGAAGTGTATTGGAGCGTGATGAATGAAATGTATACAACACACATTCTTGCATGTGCTTTGGAACCACAATTTTGTAACAAACTTTGTCTATATCATTGCTAGTAATGAGAACTAATAGGTCGTCTTTTCCAATTAAGCAATGGTTTTGTTCCCTGGCGAGAACAAATTGCTTTCTTGCAGCCGTTGGCGGCTTGTGGCCAAATTTTAAGAAATTAAACAGATCTAGCAATTTGCCACATTTTCTTTGTTCCAGAGCCAGTTGTTCTGGGGCTAATTTACACTTGGCATGGGCGCAGTTATGCGTAGCCATGCTTGGCTGGTCATTAGTGGGGCTGGGAGTAATCTCAGGCTTGCTGGGAGGCAAATCAGCTTGATCAATGTCATCATTTACCATCTGGTGTGGAGGTTTCACCCGATGTTTGGATGGTTGTGGTTCATTAGTTACGCAAGACGACTGGTCCATAGCATTATCTGCGGACGGCTGCGTCTCATGAGGTGCTGTGGGCGTCAGCGCGGGCGCAGCTGCGCTCGTTAGCGCCTTTGCTTGCGCTCTTGTGATGGGTGCTATGACGTCATACCCTGGTAGCTGAGGGAATTCATTAATGCGCATATCCACTGTGGTACAATCAAAGTCATACAATCTGCGGCTAAGAAAATCAGCACAAGAGTTAATTTTGCCTTTTTAATATGCTTGATATATTTGTTTGTATCATTTTTTCAAGATTACTGGGGCCATGTTATCGGACATAGACACAATTGCGTCTGCAATTTCGGTAGTTTCATGTAGCTGCACTACTGTGCTCACTTGACCTGTTGAAAAATGCACATGCGCATTTTGTTCGTTATTTTGTTGGAATGATACAGAAAGATTTTGGCTTGATTGTGTGGTTAGCAATAGCGTGTAGTCTTGTGGGTTTCAATGACATTGTTTGTTTACCAAAATCTAATACCGCTTTTTATTTTCCATTAAAAATGGTCTGCCTAAAAATGAATTGATGTAACAATTTGCAAAATCATGAATAAGCGCCACCTGTAATCGTCAAAAGACGTACTTATTATATTTTTATGCTGAAAAACTCTAAGCAGCATGATGAATTATATACATCAGTGTTTTCTTATAGTCAATCGCTGGCAAAGTATTGCAGTAAAATTTTCATTATATTTATAAACATTTTAATTTGCATTTGCCACATGTGTCGTCTGCTGTGGTGGCGGCATAGTCTAGTTGATGTGTATTGAGTGTGATTGGAATTTAACTTTGGAAAACAGTAAGAACAGTTAGAGTGAACCCTATAGCTTTACACATGAATAAGGTAATTTAGTTTCTTGTTACATGTTGTTTAGTAACTGTTACAAAATTAAATGCAATTGTGCTTATAGTACTTATCATTCATTATTGGCCATTTGTCTGTTGATTGGTACATGAAATAGTTTTCTTCATACAACATATTATAAAGCTACATTTATATATCTGAATGTATATTTAGATCATCCAGGGTTTATTTATTCATGATTCAAATAACTTGATGGACACTGGTAGAAACCAACACCTTGTCATTTGACTGGGATTTTCAAAATGGCAAGTGCGAGTGGTTCTTTGAGACATTTATATAGTATTTTTCAAATCGAGCCCACGGATGTAGTAGGGAAATCGATAAATATATGTATGCTTTTTTAATGACATACTCACATATATCAGAATCCACTAAGGAATTATGTACAATACATAAGCATTTGTGCTAAATACCTTCAATAAACCTATTACAGTTCAAACGGTTCATGAATGGTGTGCATTGTAAGTGTTTTTGCAATGTTGCTACAAAGTTGGACAGATTATTGAATTTGTGCCTTTTGGTTGTTGCAGAACAGTGGAAAGCGACGCGTACTAAGATTTCTGCATCGGATGCGGCCCGGCTCGTCACACTCACCAGCGACGATTCTGACATTTCGGAAGATTCTGATGAAGAATTCCGCACCGGCGAAAAGGACGAGAGTGGACACGCCGGAAGCGGCAAAAGGTTCGGACCAAAAGAAATGCGTGTGATGACCTTGTGATGATATAGTCGGACGGAGAAAGCCGTAGCTCCCGGAATGGCGATGTGGCCACTGTGTCAACCAATAGCCCGGGACTGCCGCCGTCTCTCGACGACGAATGCGACAAAGGTCTGAGGTTGCGTTTGCCAATGTCGGACGACGAAGATGTTTCCGATTTTGGACCAGTCGCATCAGAATGCGTGGCAGTACTTCTACCTGCTGTGCTTCCGATCGGTGAGTGGATGTAGTTTCAAATTTAAGTTTGCTTTTTCTGAGAGTAATAAAACTATTAATGTGCTGACATCAAGTTCAGAACTATACATTTTCAATCATAATAATCAAAATTGTGATATAGATCTGGCAAAAAAAAATAGTGTTTCAATGCTATAATTTTTATTTTGATATTCATTACCATTTTTTTAGTTATGATTGAAAAATGTATAGTTCTGAAATTGCTTTCAGCACAGTGTGAAGTGTAATGCACTTTATTTTATTATTTTTTTTCAATTTGATTGAAATTTGCTTCTTGCAGTGTGGTGTGGAACCATTCCATCAGCTCCTCTGGTGACGAATTGGGGATCGAATGCGTGGAACTTCTACCGGCCGTGCTTCCATCGGGTGAGGCGATGTAGTTTCTTATCGAATGGCGTAAAATTGGGTTTCACATTTTAAAACGTTGCTCACTTTTTTTTAAGATTGCTTTTCTTAGAGTAATAAAATGTTATGTTGCATCATTGATTGTATCCCGTTCGACATACTAGAGACGGTCATACGTGGGGTGTTAGGTACTTAAGAGATGTACAACTAGACAGTAATAAAGTTTTCCTACAATATTCATGTGTGTTTCTGCGTGCAACCTCAGTACATAACATTGGCGACGAGAGAAAAAAAAGAAAAAGAAGAGGAGAAAATACATTGAGACATTGTGCTTATTCGTTCCTGTTCAAGTGCGTTATTCGTTCCTGTTTAAGTGCGCACGTGACTTTGCTTACGTGGCATCATCTGTCCTTGTAAATACACGTGCTCGGGACATTCAAACAAACAAAAAAAAAAAAAAAACTCAAGTGTTTACTATTACTGTCTATGTATATCCATACAACATGCCAAGGTCAGCAGTCGTAAAAACCGTGGGAGAATTCAGACCTACAGATAAGGAAACTTTTGAATCCTATATTGAAAGGTTAGACAGTTATTTTTTTTCTAATGACATTGGCATTCCAACCGCCGATACGGGCTGCTGCGAGAGCTGCTGCAAACCTGTTTTAAGAAAGTGCATAGCTTCCTTTCCATAGTGGTCCGACATGTTTAAAGATCTACAAGCTTTATGTCACCCCGACAAGCCAGCAACTAAAGAATATTCTGAATTGGTAAATGTACTAAAGCAGCACTATAAAGGTCAAATTGTTGAAGTGGTTTAATCGTTCAAATTCCACAATACGAAACAGGGAAATGATTCAATTGCAGAATATGTTTGCAAAATTGAGACGATGATGCGTCAACATGTACTTTGGGACACATTTAAATAGAGCACTTCGTGATCAATTTGTGGTTGGGCTCCGAGATGCAGAAGTCAGATAGAAGAAATTGCTTGCTAGTGATAAAGAGATAGATGCCTGTGTAAAAAGAAGCTCAAGCTGCAGAAGCTGCAAGGCCAGTTCAAAAGAGATGTCCGGGTCTACAAGTGAATCATCAGCGTTTTTCCTAAAAGGAAAAAGCAAAAAGGACAAAAAGGAAGACATCAGAAAAAGATGCAAAAAAGATACAAGTGACAGTTCAAAGTATCAGTACAAATTTTTTCATTGCAAAAACTGGACACAAAGCGTGAAATTGCAATTATCGCAATTATGTTTGTAAAATCTGCAAGAAGCGTTGGCCATATTTCAAAAGCTTGTCGTTCTAAGGGTTCAAATGGTCTACTAGAATTGCATAATGGTGATTGGTATAGTAATGAAATTGATGAGTATACTGAAATTGAAAATGGAACTCAATGTTTTGTTTTTCCAGAGTCAGGTGTTTCAAATGAAATTAAAAGTACCATTACAAATGTATGGTAATGATGTTACTATGGTTCTGTGATGATAAGAAAGTGCTGAGTCAGATTAGACTACAGGCACCGCCCGAAAAGTCTCACGCTTCCTGCCCGCCACCGCCTACACACACACCAGTGTCATACGAGTCTATTTAGACCTCAACCTGCTCTTGCTAGTCTACTGGACGCTTTAGGCAGCACGGATATATAAACTGGAACTCAATGTAACAAGTCAGTCAATAAACAGGATACAAACTGCTCACTGGTTCTGTTATTTCTCACCACGCATGTGTCTAAACCATACATGACATAAGTGGTGGAGATGTTCTAATTTGAACCCTTTTACTCTCCCCTGCCGCCCATGCATAGACCAGGATAGACAAGGATAGACCACCCCAGGTAACTCCTCCCTCCAGCCCCGACCTCCCATGAATAGGCCGACTTCCACCCCAAGACCACTGATAAGCCAATTCCTCCGACCAGCCCGACCTCCCCATATGTTCATCTAAGCCCAAGGGATTTTTCTGCATTTCGATCCCAATCCCCCGTGATAAACACGGGGGAATTAGATCCCCCTGCATAACAAAAATTTACCATATGTTCCCCACCAGACCCCTAAACAGACTACCCCCCGGGAACAGCTTTTTTCCCCCTGCTCCCCCCCCCAAACGCCCAGGCCCCCATCCCATCCCAATACAATAA
>JAGTTF010005695.1:38741-49480 GCA_019095985.1 Streblospio benedicti
AAATTTTAAAACATTCTGTTATTTCATGTTGTAAACAGTAAGCATTTTTTTCTTGTCTCAATCATCTACGCTTTATTTGCAAGTAAATTTTGCAGAATATCCAACGTACACAATTCTTTAGCATTGGCATACATTTAATGAGTGAACAGATGGTTTCAGTATGTATCTCCGTAAGTCAACGTTGTTCTAGCGACCTTGAGAGTTCTTTTGAACACATTTGATCTAGTTTCGATTGCAATCAGCTTCATGTCAAAAGATTTAAGTAATGTAAGTCTGAGTAGTCTGACGGAAATCGCTTACAAGTGTGGTTGATTCCTTGTGGTTTTATAGATGGGGTCCTGAAAATTCGTGAGATATCATCTTCTAAGTAAAGTCTAAAATTTTAATCAGAGCATTATGTTCATTCATTTAAGCGCCTCAAAATTTTCAAAGCTGAAAGGATTTTATACGCATTTTTGGGTTATTTTGATGAATAAAATAGATTTTTAATCAAGATTTGTCTTCAATACATTATTTTTTATTTTCACACATCTATTATACATAAGTTAACATGCTTTTCAATGAGCTTTGATGAATTTTCTGAAAATTATATGAGATATGTGTAGTTTGAACCTTTTCGCCTTAGCCTGTTAACAAATGTGCGATTTTCTCAGCCCGCACCAACTTCCTGCAATGGCATCAAGCAGTTTCATGACCCTCAGAGTATGGGGAAGATAAAAATATATGATGCATCTTGTTGTACTTTCATCACCGGTACCCCACCCCACATGCCTATCCTGCTGCTCTACTAGAACATCAAACCAGACCCTAATCCCTCAAACAGAACATAACAAGATCATGACAACAACAATAACCTCCCCATCAATCATGAACCAACATCAAACCAGACGACATCCATACCTCACGGATCAGAGAAACAGAACATGCATCGTGATCCCACAAGAGTCTCTGGTAGATTAGACATAGGATACAACTTCAACCCCATCAATCAAAAAGCACACAATCAGTCAAGACAAAATCCGTGTCTCAAAAGTCCCCAGACCACCACCATCACTCAAGTCAGCAGAGTGACAAGCCCATATCTCACAGGTCACAAGACTACCAACAGACCAACGCCAGACCACCACCAGGCCACCGCCAGAAGGACACAAGACCACCACAAGACCACCAACATGAGACACATCAAACGCCTGTGACCATCACCGATAATGCACATAATAAACAAGATTCTCCATCAATGTTTCCCACATGCAATAAAGATGAAGATGAAACGCCCATATCTCACGAATTTTCAGGACCCCATCTATCAAACCACAAGGAATCAACCACACTTGGTAAACGATCTCCGTCAGACTACTCAGACTTGCAACATTTTAAAGACAAATCTTTTGACATGAAGCTGATTGCAATCGAACAAAGGAAACACAAACCATTTAAAATGCTTATAGATTACCTAATGGATGGTAGGTTGCCAGCATCCAAAAAGCAACAACAGTATTGCCTAGCACGAGAATTTAGTCATGACTTGTATGGAGAACACAATTTACTGGTAACACATTGCCATGCCAGGAGCCTAAATCATGGCCCCCGCGTACTAGTACCGCCATGGCTGACCAATGAGATTGTTTCTCAGTTTCATGACAATATTCTCGCCCACGCAGGCATCTTTAAGACAACAAATTCAATCCACAATACTTTTGCTTGGAACGGTTTAAATGCTGACGTTAACCGCTACATTTCCAACTGTGAAATTTGCCTGACACGAAAATCAAGCATGAACCCTGAAGTGAAACTTAGGCACGTGATAGAACCCCCCAGAAGACCACTGTCCGACCTGGTAATTGATCATCTCGGGCCATTCCAGGTGGCGTCGGACTGCAAATCAAGGTACTTACTGGTGGCAGTATGTTTGTTATCAGGATTCTGTGTAGCCATACCATTACGATCATCATCAGCGCGTGAGACGGCACAGGCACTTTTTGATCACATATTTTCCAAATTCGGGCCGGTATCTAGGATAATAAGCGATAATGGACCGGCCTTCGTGTCACAAGTATACAAACAATTTGCAAAAATGTTCAACATCAATTTAACATTCACCTCGTGCTATAACCCACGATCAACGGGTAAAGTTGAACGCAATAACCAGAATCTTCTTAATCTGCTGAAATGTTTAATTAAAGATAAACCACAAGATTGGCCACTCTACGTACATTACGCCACAAATGTAATAAATAACACCGTATCGGCCACAACAGGAGTTGAACCATCCAGACTGATATTTGGACGCCTGACTACAGCACTCATGAACTTCACGTTGGATGAAGACGAAAAACAAATATCAGACTTCATACATGAAATGAGACAATCCCAGGATTATGCCATACGAATGGCTAGTGACAACAAACTCAAATTCGACATCAAGAAACAACAAGAGTATAATGAGCATAAGACGCCCTCTTCATTACATGAAGGCGCCACAGTATATTGGAAAAAACCCATTTTAAAAGACGTACACGAAAATAAAGTTACAATCCAACATAAAAATATGTTGCTTTTGACAACAATAATGATGAATCATTATGTTACAAAATCCAACCACAGGTGATGTGTACAAACATCCTGTCTCCCAATCATTAATATTTCCCAGAAACCATCATCTCAACTCCCCATCAAAATGACGAAATAAACTTTCAAAATAAGAATGAAATGATATTACACATGAGTAGTAAACACCCATAGGACAGCTGCTAGGCAACGCTTGCTATGGGTGTTCCCCTTTTTTGCTATAGTTATTTCTTAGCAACCCTGTCTGTGTTGTTCTATTGTTTGGCAACATGAAAGTATTGGGAGATTGTTATTGTAAAAGGCAATTACTATTTAGTGTTTATGACTATATAACTGAAATGTTGTAAATGCCCTAAATAAACGCAAAAAACGTTTTTCAAAACCTGTCTAAGTGGGTAAAAGACTATCATCATGTGTGGTGATTTCAACTGCTCCATAACATCTGCAGATAGAACAAATCCCAATTCAGATAACTCGAGACCTGATTTTACTAGGCTATTAAAATATAACGACCTGAATGATACATATAGGGTACTTAACCCTATAAAACATGGGGCTACAACTCAAAGTAGAATTGACTACATCTTAGTATCTAATTATGTATTAAGCAGAGCCACAAAAAGTTACATACTCACGGCTCCTAAATGTCCGGACCATAAGGCTGTAATGCTTAAGGTACAAGCCGAAAACAAACGTGGCCCAGGGTACTGGAAGCTTAACACTTCCTACTTATTAGATGATAATTATAAAACAATGATCAGGCAAACAATACAAAAAACAGTAAATGAAACACAAAGTCTTAATGCTACCCTACGCTGGGACTACTGTAAAGTAAGAATTAAAGAAATGTCAATAGAGTATGCAATTCTCCAATCTCGTATTATGAAAAAAGAAATACAAGAATATGAGAAACGATTATATGATATCGATAACAATATTTTAAATGATGCAATAAAACAAAAAATGAAACATTGATAACCCAGCTAGAAACAGAAAGACATACTTTAAAGGCAAAACTAGATGAATACTATAGTAAAAAAGCTATGGGCAATGTAATTAGGTCCCGTTTAAAGTATATCGAAGATGGTGAAAAAAATACCAAATTTTTCTTTGGGCTTGAAAAGAAACGACAAACAAACAACCTAATCAATAGTGTATATAATGGGAAAGGGAAACTTGTTTATGATTCCAATGAAATATTGAATGAGGGAAAACTCTTTTATGAAAAATTATTTAAAAAGAGACATATAGATGATAGTGATGTAGATAATTTTTTAGATGGAATAAACACTAATAGCTATCTCTCTGATGTTGAATCAAACATTTGTGAAGGAATGATTAATGATATTGAATGTGAAGATGTTGTAAAAAATCTCTAAGAATAAATCTCCTGGTCTAGATGGACTACCTGGAGAATTTTACACTTGCTTTTGGTCTGATATAAAAGATCTTGTAATCCAATCCTTCAATGATGGTTTCCTAAATGGAAAACTTGCCCATTCACATAGGCAGATAATCATATCGTTAATATTCAAAAAAGAATGATAGGAAGAAATTCAAGAATTATAGACCTCTCAGTTTATCAAATGTTGACTATAAGATTCTAGCTTTTATTTTGGCTAAAAGGTTACAGAAAGTTGTACACAAACTGATATCCCCGAGCAAGTTGCATATATTAATGAAAGATACATGGGTAATAACATTAGACTCTTGCTAGATGTAATTGAACATACTGAAAAGGAAAACAAAAAAGTGGGGTATTATTATTTTTAGATTTCGAAAAAGCGTTTGATTCGCTAAGCTGGAATTTTATACACAAATGTCTATATAAGATGGGATTTGGGCAAGATTTTCGTCGATGGATAGAAATAATCTTTAATCAACCAGTTGCATTTCTGAAGATCTGGCATAAGGCTAGATGATGGTATACATGATATTTATAAGGAAATTAAAATAACCCAATATGCTGATGATACATGTATCTATTTACAGAATGAAACCTATATAGAACCACTTTTTAGAATAATAAAAAAATTCTCTAGTTGTTCTGGGCTAAATCTCAACTTAGACAAAACAGAAGGACTTTTAATAGGAAATTTGGCAGAAAATAATCCTACATATACGAAGATAAACTGGCCTAAAAGAGCCAATACGATATTTAGGTATATATATTGGTTTTGACCATAACTTGTGTTATCATCTGAATTGGGAATCAAAATTAGAAAAAATGCAGAAATTAATAGACTGTTGGCGTACACGTAATCTATCCATTGAAGGAAAAATATTAATCATAAAATCAATAATCGTTCCGAAAATTGTTTTTCCTGCTACAGTTTTACCCATCCCAGTGGGAATCATAAAGACAGTGAACAAAATGTTTTACAATTTCCTTTGGGGGAAGATAGAATCAAACGTAGAATACTTATAAACAAGTATTGCTATGGTGGCCTTCAAATGATTGATATTGAGACCTTTTTTATGGCTTTAAAAGCCAGTTGGTTGGAAAAAATTTTAAATAGCAAAGAGATTTGGTCATACATTCCAAAGACACTTCTGACTAACTTACTTACAAATGAACTCATAAATATGTCATTTTCAAGCATAAATGATATGCCAATATTAGAGAAACTACCCATATTCTATCAACAAGTAGTTATAGGGTACTGTACAGCAAGAAAGACAATTAAAAGATTGAAACAAAGAGTGATTTGTATAACCAAATGATATGGGGTAATAATGCATTCATGAGTAGAGGTAAATATGTCTTTTCAATGCTGATTTTTATATCATCTAGTTATATCTATTTATTAATGTATTAAATAGAGATGGTACATTTAAGAATGACATACTAGGCAACATCTCTAATAAAAAATATGTTTTTGAGTACCATGGTAAAATATGGTAAGTCCATAAAAGGATCATAATATTTATAAGAAATATTCAAAATCAACATACAATGCTGCTGTGTACATTTAGACAAAAATAAATATGATTGTGACTTATTTGATGGACTAGTTCATGCTAAGGACAAAACGAAATTGTAAGTATTACAGCACGTTGCCAAATCAGTGAATGCCTAATTGCTTATATCAATTTTGCCACTTTATATGACCTAATCTTTCAAATTACTGTTCTCTTAATGAAAATCATGTACATGTATGACACACTGAATAGTGCTACTTAAGATAACATATCATTTTAATCGTTTTAAAAAATTAAAAGCATGTGTGATGTCTTTTTGTGCGGACATCAACTTTATTCCACTAATTTTTGGCTTGTAACATTTTTTTCCTTCAGACAATTATTCTGTAAATTATTGGAAATCATCCATGCTAAAATGCCACACCCACATGAGAATTTTTGTGCATCTTCATAGCTTGTAAAGATGTGCCAACAGTCACACTTATATAAACAAAATTGAACATATCTGGCTTTTAACTGTGTGTAGCCATATTGTTAAGAGGCAAATGAGAATTGAAACCTGATATAAACAGAGATTGGTAGAGAGGTATATAGGATCCTGCACACCACTTTGAACAATCTGAGTGGAATCTCACCCAAAATCAGCCTATTGTGCTAGCACCAATTTTATTCCACTGCTTTTTGCCAGATTAAAAACTTTTTCCTTAAACACTTATTCTAAAAATTATTAGATATGATTTAAAGTAATATCCTGCACCTACGCAAAGTTTCCGGTTTCTTTAAATTTGCAAATATAGACATTTTGAACAGGCAAAGTCCAATTAAAAACGTCAGGCAAATTTGCATGGTTGGAACTGCTACTGACTTAAACCAGTGAAGGAAAGCATAACTTCTATTGTTCAATAATATCCAAATGCACAGGAGATTATACAATGCCATTAATGCCTAAGCAGTCATTGGATGTGGAGGGTGTACAATGTCGCGGCACGCAAAACTGGTTTTTGCTGCATTCAGCATGCGTTTGCGTTGAACTGATCAAAACGTGTTTAAATGCAGAGTTGGCCAGTTTTTGCTTTTCTTTTAGAATATTGATCTTGTCATCTATGCTCTCAAATTCAATATTTTAACAACTGTTCCAGATATATTTTCATGAAAAGGGGTCGTTTTTGCATGCTTCATCTTGACTTCACTCCCTATACTGTCTCTGATAAGGTTCTGGCACTTTTTTTACAATGCTACGATCGTTGACTCTGTATCAAACGGAGAGAGATTCTGGGACGAGACGCTTGCTTCCATTTCCGTGAGTCTGCCTTCTAAATTGGTCATATCCTCACCTATGCTATCAATCTCGGTCTGAATAATTTTGTTAAAGTCCTCAAATCTTTGTTCTAAATCTTTCTGAATCTATTATTTTAAATTTTGAATTTCCTTGGTAAACAGCAGTTCAACCTTTTCATGAACCCTTCTCAATTCGCGCATTTCTTTGGTGTTTCGTTTCTCTTTTTTATTGTCCTCTCTTTTACTTAATTTGAAAATATGCATAGCTGTAATGTTCTTTTTATAAATTGAATTTTCACAAATTCAATTGCAGCATATATGATTTTTCACCAAACTACAAGTTGCACTGTACAACTGGCAAGAGATTAATGAATTCAATACCCTGTACTAAGTACTAACAATTCAAAATTAATCCTGATGCAAACACTATTTATTTTTCACAGAAAGTTATCTTTTCACTTTAAATTCTCATTTTAAAAACACACATATATCCACTTTATTGCAATCAAGTGAATCCATGTAACAAGCACAACACTCATCCAAATTTTTTTTATACATTGTTGTGAATAGAAACTTTTAACTCAGCCATAACCAAATTTCTAGACAAAGAAATCCATAATTTTATACCGACACAGTAAATCTTCCATTTACAAAATTGCCCTGGGCCTGTTTGGTTAAGTGTGTTCTTTGAATTAATTTCTTCATGTCATATTTTAGTATTTGTATGAATTTTTTACTCTTTGAGAATTTGTATCGTTAAAATTATTAATTTCTGTTAACAATATACATAAAAGTAAGATAAACTAATTAACCAATTTACATGTCAATAATTTATTTAACTTTATGTACACTAGATGACATAACTTTAAAATTATCTAATTAAAATAATAGATAAAATTATTGCATATAATCAAAAACAATATTAAAGCTTAAATTATCTAATTAAAATAATAGATAAAATTATCACATATAATCAAAAGCAATATTAAAGCTTAAATTCACAAGGATATTGAACAGTCACTTTTATTCCATGGTCTCCGGTCGTAAATATAAACACATTGCAAATGCAAGACGTTCACACAATATGAATACAAGGGGACCAAGATGGAAGAATTCTCTTGGCTGTAAGGTTTTGGTTGAAGTCTAGCTTGGGCCAGTCTCCGTTCACCAGGAATCCAACTATGTCTGGCTGATTGGCCAACTCCTCACAGTTCACTGTAGACATGGAGCCTAAAATGCACTGCAAAGGCATAAAAAAACTATTAAAAGTCAAAGTACAAAAGAGCAGATGTAAAATGTCAGATTTCAATTTTTAGTACTCCACATACTTGTAGTTACTAGATTTAGTACTCCACATACTTGTAGTTACTAGATTACACAGATCAATCAGTCTGAACAATCATGCTACAGATCAATCAGCCTGTATTCACTAGGACAGTATATAACATTTTAAAAGAAATATCTGGAACCTTGAAATAGCCTTAAGAATATATTCAAATCGAATAGGACTGTGTTTACTTCCTATCACCAGTTTTTAAAGCCTAAAAATTCATTCTAGAGAAGGGATTTGACTTATAAGGGGATCAATTTTCACAAGTTTGGTCAGTGAGTGATAATGTGGCAACACTATAAAAAACGGGACAATATCCCACCTGAATGATATCCTATAGACGTTATAGCAGCAGCACGACTTTTTCCTATAGCTTTACAAAGTATATAACAGCAATAAGCCAGAGTGTATCCATTTCTGTATTGAATATTAAAGAAAATATTGTCAAACCACAAAAAAAATTACCACAATTTTCAGCCATGTTGGCTGTGTCAGTGGTGAACGATTTCTCACAACGAGTGCGTTATGTTGCTTCAGGACAGGACAGTCACACGCATTATCATAATTTATGCCTTTTCAAAGAATCAGCCTTAATCAAGCACGCATCGTTGCTGCAGATTAGTAACAGCGCTTTTTGGTATACAGAGAGTTGACCGGGCGATAATAAAGAGCATTATTGTCATCTTGATCTGGGGAGTATTCGATAGATTTCTTAAAATATGTACAATATTATGGTCTCAAAGTGTGATAATAAGAATCAGCATCAATACTTTGAATAATAGAACCTTTTAAATGCAACCGGCTGGAGCAGGTAACAATATATTTTGATTTTTTGATGTCGATGAACTTTATCCTGCTGGTGTACACTGATTTCGGGTAAAAATCGCAGTATGTTGC
Source organism: Streblospio benedicti (assembly GCA_019095985.1). NCBI lineage: Eukaryota > Metazoa > Annelida > Polychaeta > Spionida > Spionidae > Streblospio > Streblospio benedicti. The sequence continues at coordinate 47,737 of JAGTTF010005695.1, forward strand.
TTTATTACGAGTGAAATTATAGCGTTTAAAAGTATGCAAACATCGCATTAAATTCTCCCATGAAGTTAGATTTGGCCACGAACAAATGCAGAATAAAATACATATATCACAACAACGACATCACTATATTTATTTCTTAGTGATGATAAAGATTAAATGTTGTAAAATTAAAGAACTGCCAAATTTTCGGGCCTGACGTGTAATTCAATACGATTTCCACCAAAAAACAAAAACTAATAGAAACAAACATATATAAATTTAATACTTTTAAACAAACCTGGTCTACCAGGCCGAAATAAACAAACATGTCTTTGTGAAATTGGCAACATTTTTAGTATTTTATGTCAAAATAAAAGGAGAATATGACAAATATCATTGATGACGGTAAGTAATTACACAGAAACTCCCTTTTATGGAGATCCTCAAGTGTAAATTTTATTTAAACCCATCAATGTTTTTGTTTTGTTCTTTTTCATCAACGTCAGGGTAGACGTGTCAAAGTATACGTCGAACGCATTGTGTTGTACGCTAGTCGCCCTGAATAGTGCTTCTAATTATAAGTACTAGACCCTTTACGTCACAGGTCGATTATGTAATTGGTAGATAAAATAAACTTGCTTAGTTCACTTAATTGGCACCTCGTCGGGTATATTATTTCAAAATGAAAGACGAAAATAAGAAATGTCTTTGATGACGGTAAGTAATTGTAGAGAAACCCGCTCTTCTGGAGACCCCAAAAATAAATTAATCAATGACAAAGTGATAAAAATCGATTGTTTGGCAGAAAAAAGATGGCGGCGGAAAATCGTAACATGCATATGGGGAGTCGAGTCCCCTAATAAGGAACCGTCTCTGGCAGGCTCTGCCGCGCCTGTATAAATTGATGATAGAAAAGAAGGTCATGAAAAATAAAATGAATGAAAAATGGTGCAATACCCTTGAATTGAGGTCATTTGTGAAACATTTTACAACAATAAGATGAAATCCATTTACGATAAAAAAATATCTTCATTTACCTACAAAATATTTAATGATCTATGACCAACTGGTAAAAACCTTAAAAAATGGCAAAAAAAGTGACACGCCAGAATGCATATATTGCAGAGATCAAAATCATAACTTGTTTCATCTTTTGTTAGAATGTGTTCACATAGAGAATATTTGGATATATGTAAAAAATATACTTAAAATTAACATTGATCATAGTGTCGTCATCTTTGGCACTAATGATAATGATATAGCAAATAACACAATCTCACTGATATCCTATATTATATTTAAAAAAGTATATCGCAGACAGAAACCGTGCATCTGATGTCATATCTGTTACGAAATATATTCAACTAGAACTGGCATACTATATTCCAGTTTATTCTAGTTCAAAATTTGATTCTCTAAGATTGTTCAGTGAAAAATTGTGTGAACTGAAAATGATGATATCAACGTAAATTTACATGTACCATGTTTGTAAAAAGCCACATGATTAATCAAAGTACTCCTGTAAGGAATCAAAATTTAGTAATTACATTATTACAATACTTTGAATTTTCGTTTAGCCTCATCAATAAGATGCTATTTCAATATAAGCTATATCCAACAAAGACATTAATAACAAAAATGTTAATGTATATTGATTGTTACAATCTGGAATGTATATGTGTGTATGTGTGTGTGCATATGCATATATATATATATGTATAGATGCACCTGTGTTTATATACTTTCATTTGTCATTAATAAATAA
>JAGTTF010005695.1:49580-71408 GCA_019095985.1 Streblospio benedicti
TTTTGACATTACCATGTCTAAATTTATGAAAATATTACAATATGTACATTATTCTAATTCATTCATATTCACATTCATATTCACATTCATTATTTTTTTTTTTACATTTTTGACATTCTGTCCATCCATTCAAGCTGTAAGTTAAGAACTGAATTTTGCACTTTTTGGGATGGTGATAATTTACCATTTACAGTTTTGATAATTCTATCAATGCAGGAAAGTGATTTGAGTTTATAATGTCTTCTGTGAGTGTCTTTTATTTTTTATTTGGTGTATTTGTGGTGTCATGCATTTGTTTTTTTTTTGTTGTAAGGCAATGTGGGATGTGTGTTTATTCGTGTGCATGGATTTTGTGTAAGTGTTGATGCAGGTGTTGATGCTGGTGAAGATGTTCTTTTTTTGGGGATGGCAATGGAGTTGGTTTTGTTTTGTTAGCTTTATTGAATTTTAATGATAATTTTGATCATTGAGATGATTGTGAGGATGTTGGTGAGCATAGTTTTTGGGGCTGATTCTCTGTCTGTGTCACGTGTTCCTCTGTGTCATATGTCCATTTGCTTGTCTCTGTTGGTCTAACTGTCTGTCTTGGTTGGTCTGACTGTTTTGTCATCACTGTAACAGTAAGCCCGTCAGTAAATACTGTTTTGTTTGTGTCTTTGTGCACTATTGATGTTATGTGCGGTGTGGTGTGGTGTGATATGTGTTTGTGATGTGACTGGTCCCTTCCCCTGGCACCCCTACCCCCCTCCCCCCCCTACCCGTCCTTCCCTACCAGACTCACTACCCATACCTTCACTATTTCTCCGACCCCTTCCCACAGGTTTACTTCCCTTTCACCTGACTTTCCCTTACCCAAATTTGTTTGATTGTCTTTACTGTTTCCTTAAAGTTCTTGTTTCTGCTGCTCTTGTTGGTTCTATTGTTGATGACATCATCGCCGTCGTCAGTTGTCATCATCGTCATCCTCGTCGTCGCCCTCATCAATCACGATGGCCTTGTTGATGGTTTTTATGGGGGACCGATGGGGTTTGGTTCTGAAACATAAAACTATATTATAAATATGCAAAATTCCAAGGATAGAAATTTATGTCTAAATAAATGAAAACATGTTTAATGTGCTAATTACCTAATATTTTACCTATATAGCTCTTAGTCTTTATAAATCAAAAAAATATTTTAATGTCCTTATTAGCAAATGATTTACCTATTTGGTGGCTCTTGTTGCTGCTACTGCTTCTCTTACTGGTAGTGGTGGTGGTGCTGCTGCTTTTAATGGTGCTGCTGAGGTTTTGTTGCTTGGGTTGTTTCAGGTGTTTTTTCTGTTTTGCTGGCCGGTTCTGAAACATATTAGCAATGCTATAAATATGCAAAATTCCAAGTATAGACATTCATGTCAAAAGAAAACAAAATATGATTAATGGCTAACTAAACATTGCTTTGTAGGCAAGTTCAGATTCACAATATTAATCTGCTAAAAGCATTTATTGCATATTTATGCATTGATACATGGTGTTATGTATTATAAGTACTACAACCATATTCTGAATATGACATTTACGTTGACATGGTAATTGTGATTAGCTTAGCTTTGATTAGTTAAAGTTTTTTTTAAGTGTTAAGCAGTAATGAGTATAAGTACGTACAAGATTTGGATTATCACGGTAAAATTTTGTTTAATGGTATAAATTTCAAGTCCGCAATACATAAAATATTTACATTTGTACATGTTGACTAAACAAAGTGCTTTGTGACATAATGAATAATGTAAAAGTAGACAATTTGAAGAAGAAAAATGTGTCTAGTAAACATATAACATGGTTTAGATTGGCAAAAACTAGGATGATGTACGTGAAATTGATTATTTTTTACACGAGCGATTTTGCATAAATTTCCCACTTGAGGCTAAACTTGATAACCCCTTTAATGGAATAACACTGATCAAAGGTGTTGACGTATTTTCAACCCCTAATCTTGAGTATAATGACAGCAAGATTTGCTACATTTGTGAAAAGTAGGACTCCCGTTGTGTGTCGTGCAGTACTATGATATAGAACGCAGAGCCTTATACTCTGTGGGATTTTTAGTCTCAGAGAGGGGTTGCTTCTATAAATCATTACACTTATTGACGGAGTTTGGTAGGAATTTATGTGTTACAAGACAAATTTAATCTGTACTCCGACCGCGTGCGTACATAATGTAATGGTTAGCATAGCCGAGTGCCCCGTGAAGAAATTCAGAGGGAGGTTGCCTCCATATAACAGGGATTATGTTGTTTACTTATCGGCGGGATTTATAATTGATTAAAGTGACTTATTAACTACATAATAGTTATAGAATTTGTGGGCAAATTTCAGTATAATCGCATAATAGTATAATTGCAATAAACCAATCCTAGTACCTTTTATACTGTTTACAAGATTAACAATAGCATTATGAATACCAATTACATTATTCACACAGCAATCTGTTTCATTAAAATTTTCATAAGTCATAATCCGTCCGGTCAAAAATGTGTTTAGTTTGCTTACCAAAATTACTGAAATAACCATGCAATAATCCAAATTTTAGTAGTTTTTCCATTGTGTATCACGCTTTTTTAACTTATATGTTCAATCAATATCCGAAATCGCACACCAATGTTGTAATGTACTACTCGATGTTGTATCTATCTTTATTAGTCATATAACTGAAGCATACAATCAACCACTCATCCCTTATACAAGTTACCACCATCGTCCAGCTCTCTAGACTCACTCCATCTAAGTCTAGAGGTGTCATCTCTAATCACACTACCACAGTCTTTATGAATCAAAAATATTTTAATGTGCTTATTAGCAAATGATTTACCTATTTGGTGACTCTTGTTGCTGCTACTGCTTCTCTTACTGGTAGTGGTGGTGCTGCTGCTGCTTTTACTGGTGCTGCTGAGGTTTTGTTGCTTGGGTTGTTTTAGGTGTTTTTTTCTGTTTTGCTGGCCGGTTCTGAAACATATTGGCAATGCTATAAATATATGCAAAATTCAAGTATAGACATTTATGTAAAAAAAAAACAACATATGATTAATGGCTAACTATCAAATAATTTACCTATGTGCTTCACAATGTTGGTTTTGGAGGCAGCTGCAGTGGAGTTTGACCCTAACCGTTTATGAAAAAATGCACAACAATATTATTGATATTCAGCAAAAGGGAATTATGTACAATACAATTCATATGTTAGTAAATAGTAGCTGTTGACAACACTTACCCATTTGGCTGAACGTTGGTGCAAACTCCAGTTTTGCAGCTACCTCCTTCATTTCCTCATGCAATTTCATTGCTCTTATAGTAATTGACATTTCCCCGTACATCTCAGCCATTTCTGCTGCATGTTCGGCTGCCTCCATTGAGGCAATGGCATTTTCTAAATGCCCCTCGATGTAGGGATGCTCTGTTTGAACAAGTCTGTTTCAAAGAGGCATATCTGTGAATATGAGGAAAAATTGTAATTGCATCCTCTTTTATTTGCGAAAAGCAGCCAATGAAAATCAGGGAAAGATTGATTGGCCATAATAACCAATGCCCCTCGATGGAGGGATGCTCAGTTTTGAACAAGTCTGTTTCAAAGAGGCATATATGTGAATATGAGGAAAAATTGTAATTGCATCCTCTTATATTGCGAAAGCAGCCAATGAAAAATCAGGGAAAGATTGATTGGCCATAATAACCAATGCCCCCTCGATGGAGGGATGCTCAGTTTGAACAAGTCTGTTTCAAAGTGGCATATCTGTGAACATGAGGAAAATTTGTAATTGCATCCTCTTTTATTGCGAAAGCAGCCAAAGAAAATCAGGGAAAGACTGATTGGCCATAATAACCAAGGCAACATAACAATCTCTTAGCAACTGCAATTTCATTAGCAACAGCAATTTCATTTCAACAACAGCAACAGTAATTTTATTTAAAAGAAGAGGATTCTTATGCAAAGGTCAATTAACCCTAAGATCTAGATCTTATTCAATATGATGTAACTAAACCCAACTCCTGGCAGGCAAAGCCTCCCACACACCCAAAAATATAAAAAGACCACATCTCTATAGTTTAGCAGTATTATAGGCAGGAGGACATTATAACAATTTTTAATATTATTTCTTAATATTATTTTGGGGAAGGTACCCCATGAACCCCCCCGTTTTTTATTTTATAAGGGCGAGGGCCTACCCCCAGACACTCCCCTCTCACACTCAACTAAACCCAACTCCTCGGTTACCCCACTGGGTGTTACACGTTTTATGTTGGGTCACCCAGGTTAGGAGGAGTAATTTCTATTGTTGATGCTTTTTTTTACCAAATCATGAATGAAAGTTTTACTATCCTGCTTTGATTGGCTATGGGACATGATTGACAGCTCAGGGGGGGCGGGCAGGTCGCCCTTGAAATTGTTATACAAGAAATCCGTCTCTGCCTCTTAGAGTGGAGGACTGGCGGGTGTGACATAATTTAACCAATAGACTGCTTCATTTAGCACTCTCGATCATGCGACTTTGACCGTTTACAGAGTACTTTAAAGCCGAGGGCAGTGCTTAACAAAAATCATCAAAAAGACTAGGTTTTTGCCTTGTCTCAGGACGGGCTAAACCAATAAAATTGGACATTTAGAGGGTGTGTCAGAAAGAGCACCCTCCCACATAACAGTGCATATCAGTCAAAACAATCATTTCCCCAGGTTTTACCTGTAAGGAAATAATTGATATGGTGTTAATCTAGTCCTATTGTGACCCCTGATGAAATTCCGATTTACTGTTCATTTAAGTATCCATGGGTGGATCTGCTGTTATTGTACGCACTTCATCATATTTGTCTACTTAATGTGTTTCTGAAGTATCCTGTAGATTGCGCAGATTGCCAAAAAGAAACCAAAATAACCCTTTACCATGGAGGCAGTAGAAATCTATAGCAGATCCAGGGAACACTTCAAAGGCAACGAAAATAAGTCAATACTCAAACACATCATAACACACCATCCCAACCAGCAACCAAAATTCAACATACACTACTAATAACTTTTGAAAGGGAGAGGAAAAGTATAGAGGTAAATGAAAGGATGGAAAGAGAGGTAAACGAAAAGAGGGAAAGAGAAGCAGAAGATAAGTTGGAAAGAAGGCCAAAGACAGAGATGAGAAGAAAACCAGTATGTTGAAATGGAAGAAAGCAAATATGGTGAAATGGAAAACTAGACCCAATGTTCACCGAACATGATGTACATTCCACAGGATTTGCATATGTTTGACCTGGTAGACCAAAATTGATAATGTCTAATTCATTGACACCAACCCTTTCGAATTTGCTTTCATTTTTCGCTGACAATAGTAGTATGTTTTTTGATAGGACGAATCAATTAAAAGTTATAGGGCCGAATCAATTAATTTAATTGTGATTGACAGGCGGCGGCGGCGCAGCCCGGCCGCCTCGGGGATGATTGACAGGTGGCGGCTGCCGCGCCGAGTCTCACCATCGGTGTTTGACAGGTTGAGGGTGGGGGGTGGTAGTGGTGGGGGTGGTTAACTCTGATTTCGGGTAAAAGCATGATGCGTTGCTTTATTACAGTGAAAATCTAGCGTTTATTGTATTGCAACATGGGCTCATTTTCTCCCTCAAAGTTAGAATTGGCCGAACAAATGCAGAATAAAATACATATATCACAACAACATTACTATATTTATTTCTTAGTGATGATAAAGATTAAATGTTTGTAAAATCAAAAGAACTGCCAAATTTTCGGAGCTGTAAAGTACTTCAATACGATTTCCAGCAAAAACAAAAATCTCGAAAATCCCTTCTAATAGAAACATATATAAATTTAATTTGAAGCAACCTCTCTACCCCCCCACCTCACTAATACAATCATTTAGCACGAACAAAGTTTGTTGCTAAATAATTATTATGAAACCTGACGCGGAATATAAGGATGTACAACCATTCAGGTTTCCACCGGCGGTGAAGGAACAGTTAGACAAACATGTTAAATACCTGCTTGACCAGAAGGTAATAGAGAAAAATGAAAATTTATTCTATGCTTCACCTTTATTAGCCATCAAGAAGAATGTTAAGAAATCTCAGAAACACCTAGGAAAGCCAGAGAATCCAGAATACTGTCTAGTCCTGGACTTTTGCTCTTTGAATGCAGACCCTTGAAAGATCACATATGGAGTCTTTTTTTTTTTTTCTGATGAGTTTAAATTTGAAAATAATAATAGAAATTGGACATGTATTTATGAACAAAAATTGTGTTTTAAGGGTTTTAATGATCTAAGTATTTTTTAACTTTAAAATATTAAATAATATTCTTCCATGGGGAAATCTTTACACAGGTGAAAACAAATATATCTAAAAAATTTTGATATGTATAAAAAGTTGAGTCTTTTTAAACATATGTTATTCAATGTTCTCATGCATCACAAATATGGTTCAAAAAAAGTAATATGTTTAGATTTTAATGTAAAATGGAAGACTATTGTATGTGGTTATATAGAGTACACAGTTACGTCTAAGATATTTGCACATAATTTTATTTTATCAATCATTGCATTTGCTATTTTCAAAGAAAATTGCAATTATAAATTCTACAAAAAGGTTTTAAGAACTTTAAAATAAAATAGTCTTTGCATTAAAAAATATTTATCATCATATTTTTTATGATTGTAGAAATTTAGACATGAAAATATTACTTTTTATATAAATAATGTATTCTCTTTACTAAAATGATATTGAAATGAGTGCACTTACTATATGTTTTTGTTTTAATTTCATAGTGCTAATAATGTTTGGTTTTTAATTGTAGAAAGTGATTTAATAAAAAAAAATAAAATAAAATAAAAATCACATGCCAAACTTCTCTGATTTTCTAGACATACTAGCGGAAAAAGGACCCAAATATTTCTCATGTCTAGATTTGGCAAATGGGTTTTCACAACTGGCATTGCACCCAGATTCCTTGAGAACTTTGTGGGTTCCACTGGAATGGATCGAAGCTAGATTCCAAAGGACAGCTCAAGGGTTACATGGCAGCTCTGCTTCATTTAGTAAATGCTTGTCAATCATACTAAATAAATACATCAACAAAAGTATATTAATTTACATTGATGATGTGCTCATCTTCAGTGATTCATTTGAACAACATTTGATCGACAACGCTGAGGATTTTACACAATGCAAACTTGAAAATAGCACAGGCTAAATGCACATTCGCCAAACAATGCACATACTTGGGACATGAAATAGGCAAACACGGGTTTACACCAAGCAACAATCACACATCTGCATTGTCTGAATTCCCATCTCCTTGGGACGGGAAGAGTCTCAAATCATTTTTAGGGATTTTATACTATTTTTCATATTTTATACCAAATAGAGCGAAACCACTTCGAAAACTGACATTACCCAAAACGCCATTTATATGGTTAGACGAACATGAGAAAGCTTTTACAACCATCAAAGCTATGCTGTCCAGCAAACCTTTTTTACACTATGCGCAATTTGACAAAAGACTACATACTAACAGATGCGTCACAGACTGCACTAGCAGCAGGGATCTTCAACATGGACGAACGCAGCCAACTACTTCCGGTAGCTTTTACAGGTAGGGCTTTCACAGATACGGAAATAAAGAGACCAATCTATGAGAAAGAATTAATGGCAATAGTACACGCATTAGAGAAATTCAATCGCTACTTGATTGGGAAGGAATTCACAATATATTTTGACAATCACTCGTTGGTCCAAATTTTGAGTCGGAACCGCTCTGATCGCCAGCTTAGCGCTAAATTAGCGAGGTGGATTTTATTCATATGTTCGTATGAGTTCAAAATCGTCCATATCTCAACAAAAGACGACTTCATCAGCGATGCACTTTCATGCAGATCTTATCCAGCACCTTCTAAACAGGACCTATCCACTGTCAGAAAAATGGCCACATTCTCCAAGTCTGGAAGTCATCACACGCGCCACGGCTAAGTGCAACGCTCAAACAGAGGCGTCTGATTTCAAACACATCAAACAACAGGATGATGCACGAGACACGTTGGACGTAAAACATGCGACCTCATCAGAAAAACAGAACAGAACTCTTGACCCTCCACAGGTCTCTGGTAAATTAACATCCAGATCCAGCAACAATCACCTCCACATCAATCAGAACCCAACATCAGACCAGAACAAGACTCGTGACCCTACGCTCTCTGGCAGATTAAGTAAAGGATCCAACCACAATAGGCCCCCCATCCATCATGAACCAACATCAAACCAGACGACATCCATACCTCACGAATCAAAGAAACAGAACACGTATCGTGACCCCACGAGAGTCTCTGGTAGATTAGACACAGGATACAACGTCAACCCCCCATCAATCAGAGCACACCATCAGTCAAAACAAAGTCTTTGTCTCAGGAGTCACACGACCACCACCATCACTCAAGTAAGCAGGGTGACAAGCCCATATCTCACAGGTCACAAGACTACCAACAGACCAACGCCAGAACATCGACAGGACACCGTCAGAAGGACACCAGAACACCACAAGACCACCAACATGAGGCACATCAAACACCTGTGACCATCACCGATAATGCAAATAATAAACAAGATTATCCATCAATGTTTCCCACATACAATACAGATAAAGATGACACGCCCATATCTCACAAATTTTCAGGACCCCATCTATCAAACCACAAGGAATCAACCACACTGGGTAGAGAATCTCCGCCAGACTACTCAGACTTACAAAATTTTAAAGACAAATCTTTTGACATGGAGCTGATTGCAATCGAACAAAGGAAACATAAACCATTTAAAATGCTTATAGATTACCTAATGGATGGTAGGTTACCAACATCCAAAAAGCAACAACAGTATTGCCTAGCACGGGAATTTAGTCATGACTTATATGGAGAACACAATTTACTAGTGACACACTGCCATGCCAGGAGCCTAAATCATGGCCCCCGTCTCCTAGTACGGCCATGGCTGACCAATGTTTCTCAGTTTCATAACAATATTCTCGCCCACGCAGGCATCTTTAAGACAACAAATTCGATCCACAATACTTTTGCTTGGAACGGTTTAAATGCTGATGTAAACCGCTACATTTCCAACTGTGAAATTTGCCTGACACGGAAATCAAGCGTGAACCCTGAAGTGAAACTTAGGCACGTAATAGAACCCCCCAGAAGACCACTGCCCGACCTCGTAATCAATCATCTTGGGCCATTCCAGGTGTCGTCAGACTGCAAATCAAGGTACTTATTGGTTGCAGTATGTTTGCTATCTGGGTTCTGTGTAGCCATGCCATTACGATCGTCATCAGCGCGTGAGACGGCACAGGCACTTTTTGATCACATATTTTCCAAATTTGGGCCGGTATCTAGGATAATTAGTGACAATGGACCGGCTTTCGTGTCACAAGTATACAAGCAGTTTGCAAAAATGTTCAACATAAATTTAACGTTCGCCTCGTACTACAACCCACGGTCGATGGGCAAAGTTGAACGCAATAACCAAAATATTCTGAACATACTGAAATGTTTAATTAAAGATAAACCACAAGATTGGCCACTCTACGTACATTACGCCACAAATGTAATCAATAACACCGTATCAGCCACTACAGGGGTTGAACCATCCAGACTGATATTTGGACACTTGACTACAGCGCTCATGAACTTCACGCTAGATGAGGACGAAAAACAAACATCAAACTTCATACATGAAATGAGACGATCCCAGGACTATGCTATACGTATGGCTAGTGACAACAAACTCAAGTTTGACATCAAGAAACAACAAGAGTATAATGAGAATAAGACGCCCTCTGCATTACATGAAGGTGCCACAGTATATTGGAAAAAAACAGTTTTGAAAGACGTACACGGAAATAAGAAGTTACAGTCCAACATAACGAAATATGTCGCTTTTGACATCCATAATGATTCATGTAAATTACAAGATCCAACCACAGGTGATGTGTACAAACATCGTGTCTCCCTCTCACAATTAATATTTCCCAAAAACCATCATCTCAACTCCACATCAAAACGACGAGATAAACTTTCAAAATAAGAATAAAACGATATTACACATGATTTAGGATCGTACTCGGCAATGCTGTATCAAAATTGCATGTATTACAGGTCCGTATGTTTCATATTAAACATATGTTTAGCTAATGTTATCTGCAATTATTTTTGGAGCAACCCCGGTCTTTAATCTTAATATTGTACACATGCAAAAATTTCAACATAGCAACAACCCATCACACACGCCCAGCGGCACCACCACGACTAGTCTAGTCGCCACAAGATGGTTCCGCACAGGGGCGGTTCCGCACGCCGCACGCCGGCTATATAAAAACAGTGATCAGCCTAAAGTAGTCACTCTTCATCCACTACTCCAACCGAAGACTTCAGCCTAATCATCACTGCTCACCAGCATCCAACGTCACAAGCACCTCAGTTTAAGCATCATACAACATCAACCATAATACGACATTGTCAACTATAATACAACCAACACCACATCACCAAGCACTTTAGGCTGCAACTTCATGGCTCAACCGAGCAGACAAAAACTCCTCTCTCCTTATCAAATAAATTCATTGGCTCGTGCGCTGTATGCAAGCAGCTACTATTCTTTAATCAACAAGATGATCTAGACAAGTTTGAGGATGACCTGTATTGCTCTGACGAGTATGAATTTCTACAACTTGAGAATCTACAGTACAAAACATCATCCATACCAGGCGACGACAAAGCAAATAAGATCTAAGACCATATGACAATGATCTACGTAATAGCAACACTATAATCTTCATGGCATCAATTACTACAAAGAATACTAGTCTCTACGTGTAAATATGATTACCAGTAACTGGGAATCAATAAATGGAACAACTATCAACACTTATTCTCTCATGCCAAGGACAAGACACAATTCTACATTTATCAGAACTACAATGAATGTATACTTCAGATTTGTGTTTTGTAACAACTATCATATGTCTCTAGGAATTTCACTCAGGCCAAGTGTTTACCACGAACATGATGTGAGATACTAAAGTATATGACAAGTAGAAAGGAAAAATAATCGCACTGTTACACGATAATTGTAAACTTGTAAATTCGAATAACATAATCACACTTAAGTGTGTGTATTGCATGTTAGATATGGACCATCAAGAAATGTCAACAAATGTATGTAATAATTTAGCTTTACGTGCTAACCACTATTATTTTTTCTCGCTTGTAAAATATTGATTTTATATGTAATATTGCCACAAACTGGACCAAACCACCATCAAACGAGCCCATGTGAAATCATTCAAAATTTATTTTAAATTTCTGTTTTTTTTGTTGTTGAGCGGGGACGCTCAAAATTAAGTAAGGGAGATTGTGACGGCGTATATCTGCAAACGTCGATATTTTTTATATATTTTAAAAAAGAGAAATAAATTATAAGTCTCGAAACATTAAATCCACTATGACCATAGTCGAAGGTCCGCCGACGGTGAACAGAGACAGATGCATGATCCGTTATTGTCTGGTGGTTATGCATGAGGCGCGACTGACCGCTGTTGATTGGGCACGAGACCAGGTCATAAGCGAATCGACAGAGCTCTTATTAATAACAAACCACCGGCTGGTTCCGCATCTTGAATCTCACATATCCCTGCTGGCGATTGGCTATTATCTGCTGATGAAGCAGTCTATGACCAAGCGCCCGAGACACTATATAAGGCCAGTCTTTAAGGCCGCAGACAGGATGAGCGAATGGAGCAAGACAATGACGAGAAGCCCAGCGTAATCAATTGCAGCCTTAGGAGGAGAACTAAATTATTCAAGGCAGAGTTATGCCACTTTTAGAAATTAATTATTGACAAGACGTTGCAGATTCTCATGATCAATCGGAACTTTGGCTGCTCTTGACATGCACTAAAAGATACAGTAAGTGCTGTTTGATGTTATTGGTCGGGCGTGTGGCAAACCATGAACTTATGTCCTTATTTAGTTCCAAATAAATAGTGTAGATTATATTGTCTTTGTATATCTCTTCAAAGGGGTTGTTTAGAAAAGGGAGAATTTGTGTGTCGGATGTCCCTCTGCTGGACAAGAGCATTCTCGATTAAGGCCGTATATATGCGCAGTGACCACCCTCGTTAGAACTCATGACATCTCAGAATGAGCAGGAGCTAAGTCTGAGGCGTTTATAGATCTCTGAGGACCACTGGTACGGGTCCTGCAAGTGGCTGACAAAAGATACACAAATTACAAAATTAATTTCTGGCTCAACTTGGTCAATGATTATTCTTCATTAAAATAGACCAACCTCATTAGCTTGCACAGCAGCTCTACCTACCTACCTTTTAGTCATTTACGGTTCTAAAAGAGAGTTTTGACTCTTACCCTCTTATCAGAGAGAAGTAGTGGAACATTATATTCCATTACACGTGGTGGTTAAAATATACTCCATTACAATACTAACCCTACTCCCCAAACGTCATGTTGTGCCAAATGGTATGTGACATACTGATGTACTGTAACACTTTCAATAAGATCTTCAACTAGTGATATAATATCATAATTTCTAAGGTAATTTTGCATTCTGAACCCATATCTGCTGTAAACAATAGTAAATTTTGTATTATTAATTCCCTCTTTTTAACATAATCTAGCCCTGTATTTTGATACTATTGATTCAGAATGTATGTGGTAACTGTTTATTATTTATAATTGTTACTTAAAAAACCTTAAGGCCTGATGTTACAATAAAATACATAAGTAGTTCTTAAGGCCTAGGATAATACAATAATAATACGTGCAGTGCAGGTTCACTTCACTGCACATGATTCGTGATTTACAAAATGTTAGAACTATGGGAATACCAGCAGAGGAACATAGGCCGCAAAATCCAGCCTTGTAAGTTCATATGCAGTATCATTGTTTTGTACAATGATGCTTGCACGGCACACGGACAGATGTTTGGTTTGTGTCTTCTAAAAAGAGTTATTTGATGACGATTCAAATGTCGGGTCACAGATAAGGTGTTTGAAAGCAGTCTTATGAAAGCTAGGCTCCGTATATCGTGTGTTTCTTTGAAAACGAATAAAATGATTGTGTCAACTACGTAGATATTTTGCCATCCCGCGAATAAACAACCAATGTTTAAAAAATGTTTTCATTCAGAAATGTTGTAAGTAAACATCTATTATGCATGAAATCGGATTCAGTAGTAAATTTTACCTAGATGTATGAAGAATTACGCAGTTTTATAAGCTCCACAACCTTAAATATTAAACTATTCCCGTTTTGATAAACGTACATCCGCAGACAGACCACCGGATTTCAAATGGCAACGTTCAGTGGGATAATGACAGCTAGTATCCACATTAAACTGTTTTTATTTGTGTAATTACTTCTCCATAGCCGATATGAAAGTGTTACGTTATCCCATAATTGAGTACAGTAGGTGCAAGTTATCTGAACATGACCACGTTTATCAACGTACGTTTTGACGTGAAAGTTATCTGAAAACATGATGTACGTCATTGAGTTCGGGGTCACCTGTACTAACACGGGGTCATCGCAGTGCTTAAGGCCCAAACCCCTCATATTACACACGTATGTCTTGTTTATTTGTGAAAATTTGAAAAAAAATCATGAATGATTTGCTGAAGGCTCCGTATATCATGTGTTTCTTTGAAAGAATAAAATCATTGTGTCCTACGGATTTCTATTAATTCTGAGGAGTCAATCCTGTGCTGGCCACCGTGGTGGACAGGTTCCTGAGAAGACAGTCAAGGACACCCATGTTTCAATCGCCTTCCTTATTATCGCCACCCATCGGTGGGGCAACCTATGGTTATCAGGTATTGTCTCATCTTAGCAGAAGCTCCTTCGGCGGCTCATTTGGCGAGAAGACCTCACCCAGGCACCTGCGCGGGACAAATGAAGAGAAACATACATAGGTATTAATGCACTTACCCCAATGCCCTGATAATAAATTAAAATAATAAAGAAATATGTGATAAATAACAACGATATTTGTTCAGCCACGTCCGTCAACAAACAACCATGATTATATATATACACACCATACACTATGACACGGTCGCACAAGATATAATAGCCATTATTATATAACTTGTGGCCTGAATGAGTCTGGAAAATACCTGTTCATTCTATAAAATCTAAAATTTATTCATGCTATATGAACTCTTGGGCAGTGAACTCCAGTGCCAGCATACAGGTATAGAGATGCCAACAACAGTATCACTAGGATGGTCACAGGTCTATGAACCCCCATCTTGCTGATTCATTTCCAGTGCCTGTCTCATGCGTTTCTTGCCTGGCCGCTGTTTCAAGACGGGGCATTGTGAATCCCATACAACTACATTGTCTCTTCTTTCCTTTTATGATAAAATGTGATATTGTAATAAACCAAATAATAATGAAGGTATGAGAATATGTGGAATATATGAGGCACCATTTTCTGCTTCATTGCCTATGTTATGATTATTAAAATTTGATCACAATCCTTCCTCCCACAACACCCTTGTTGTTATGCTTACCGCTGCCTTGGGTTATTGTCACCAGGCCACATGGTATCATCCATGATGGAGGTCTCTCGTCTGGCCACGCGGGGGTTCCTGTCACCAGCAGTTGCTACGGGCTATTGTCGCAGACATGTTTTTCATTAGCTGTGCTGTAATATGAAGAACCTAACCAAATGAATGGACACATACATTATGCGTATATTGCCAGTTTGGTGGGAGGAATGGATCGCTGCCACATTTATAACTCATGCTAAATAAATTTTTGCAATAATACAATACCCTCGATCGTGGACTACAAATAATTGACACAGACTCCATTCAGGATATCACACCTTAAAGGGGCAACTGGAGAATATTGACAATTTTTTATGTATATATATACGCAGTATTGTCCAGCTATTACCAGGGATACGCAAGCCTTCATTGCCACAGTTTGGCATTACCCTTGAGAACATTACAGGCTTGCCTCATTGTTAATTACTGTTTTCTTCCACGCATCACATAACGACCCCGCGACAATGGGTTGCATTATTGTCGTTGACAGCAAGCAAGTGCACGGCAGTTCACATTTATCTGTCTTACCCGCTGCCCCAAACTTCAAATTGTATGCTGTCGGGCCTCACTGCTTTATCCACTGTTATGCTACTGTTCAATCTTATCTGGGTCTGCAAGCCTTCACTTTCTCCCTCATTGTTTTCTTGGCATCATTGCATTGGAATATTGCAATTGTTTTCCCTTACACCTCCTTGCAAGCGTCTGTGGGGTGGGGGATGGTATTGGTACAGCAGCGGTGACGTATTGACATTAAGTTGAAAGACAATACAATAAGATTTCTATAGCGTAAATTCAACTAAATGTTCATGTACGCTTGAAGGCCTCCTTAAACAAATGGTGCTTTAGTTGTGATTTAAAGGATGCAAGAGTTTTGGATTGTCGAATGGACAGTGGAAGTTTATTCCAAAATTTAGGTGCTACTGTTTTAAAAGCTATATCACCATAAGACTTGGATCTTGATCTAATTTCTATAAGCAATAGATTATTTGATGACTGCAGTAATCTAGGTGGTGAGTATGGTTGTAAGAGTTGGGACAGGTAATATGGTTCAAGTCCAGTGAGGCATTTGAAAGTAAGTGTTAGAATCTTGAAAATTATGCCTTGCTTGACAGGGAGCCAGGAAGTTATATGATCATGCTTTTTCGTTAGTTAGGATCCGTGCAGCAGTGTTATGAATACGCTGTACACATTGGATTTGACAGTTGGGTAAACCATAAAAAGTGAGTTTCCATTATCAAGGCGAGAACTGATGAAGGCATGAACAATATTCGTAGAAGATTCCATTGTGAGAAACTTCTAATCCGTGCAATATGACGAAGATGCCAATTACAAGGGCAGACACATGAGGTTGACGTGTCATGTTTTGGTCAAAGGTAGCCCCTAAATTACGAGCAGTTGATGTTGGTGTGATATTACTGTTCCTGGACTGAAGACGAGAAAGTAGGATATCCTGGTCAATAGTGTCGGAAGCCGTGTCAAGGTCAAGGAGAACAAGTAAGATACCTTTGGACGCATCAAGAGAGAGCAGCACATCATTTTGTATCTTTAACAGGGCGGTCTCAGTGCTGTGCAGTGGTCTATATGCTGATTGGGATGGTGTGTGGCGATTATGGGAATCCATATGGCCAGAAAGCTGTTGCAGACTGGCTTTTACAATCACCTTAGATATGAATGCTAAGTTTGAGACAAGGTCGATAATTTTTGAAAGTCTCTTTGTCAAGTGTGAGCTTTTTCAAAATAGGGATAACAAGGGCTTGTTTGAGAGAACTAGGAAGATGGCCAGTTAGTAGAGAAAGGTTCACAACTTTTGTTATGACTGGAGCCAGTGTATTGGACAACTCTTTTAGTAACCATGTGGGTATAGGATCCAAAGAGCAGGACTTGGTTGGCGATGACAGAGTTATCTTTTTACCTGATCCTCAGTAAGAGGTTCAAAGATGTAAATTGTGCTGCTGGTGGCACATCAACACTCGGTAGAACAGATGTTAATGCAGTTGCTATTGGTTCATCAATTAAGTCTGCATCTAGATTTTCTCTAATTTCGGCAATCTTTTTTTGAAAAAAGTCACTAAAGTCACTAAAAGTCATTTAGTAGGTTGTTGAAAATGGATAGTTCAAGTTACATTTTGCAAATATTATCACAACCATATATTAGTACCGTTGCCCACATCATGTCCTCTTACCTCCTACGCTGGATGTTACTTCATGGCACCTTACATTCGTCACGCTCTGGCGTTGACAGGGGACGGCTTCCAACTGCGTCTGCCCTCCATAGCATCATTAAACAACAGCATCTTACCTCTAACAGTGTACCACTGCTGACGCCAAATACGAAGGGACCCAATGAAGGATATTAATATTAAACTAAATATTATGAAAGGATGAAGTGATGGGTGACCGGCGATAACAAGGTGACTCGTCACACCTCCTCTTACCTTAGCATACTGAGTGGCCGCTGATGAGAGCCAACATAATTTAGTCTGCTGCAGTGCTCTCCCTACTCACGTGATTTTGGGTGTGGCTTACAGTGCGGCCGAGAGAAGTGGACATGGGTGAAATGGCCAAACAATGTGTATCACAATACCACGACAACACATTTGCCTTGGCAGCATTGCACATCACCAGTTGCACGTTGCATGGGGAAACACCCAGCGATCGGCTCCTGACACACCCAGCGTGCTAGATAGTGTAGAAAAAAATGTAGAAAAAAAGCTTAATATTCATGAGGAATCATGACATATTCATGAGATGTCATGAAGCTCCTCCCACCTCTGCAGATGTGTATCGCATGTAAACAGACATTTCTGTTTCCATGGTTTCCAAACACCAAATTATTAAAAAAACTTTCTAGTTACGTGCACTATTATAATTTAATGTGAATCAAATAACTGTGTACACAATAAATACCACTTGTGCACTTTTACTGCAAAAAGTGTAGTGATATTGATGAATTAAATTAAAGAAATGTAACGGTTAAAATGTAACAAATGATTTATTTTTAATTATTTACTTCAAATGCCAATTGTTCAATGTTATTGCTTTTTCAGAAAAAAACTGAATAATTTTTTGTTTGTTTTCTACTTAAAATGCATTATTGTAATTTAATGCGATTCATAAAATAAACTTAAAATAAATACCATTAGTATTTGTAAGTTGATTAATTTTTATTTGATTCTTATCTAGTATACTACTTGTGCCTTTTTAAAGTAAATATCTTTATCATATGTGCTGTAATAATATTGATGAATTTAAGTTCATGAATGTTAAGGTTACAATGTAAACGCCATTATTTTTAACCATTTATTTAAAAGGTTCTTTCAAAAGTTAAACGTTATTGCATTTTCAGACAAAAATGCATTTCCAGAAAAAAAGAAAACATCACTTGCATATATGTTTTTTATATTTTCAAGCAGCAATCTAAAATATATGTATGCATCACCCAATAATGAATGTAGTGAGATGTTTCAATAACAATCTTAACAAAACTATAAATATAATATGCCATTTCTAAACAAAACTACAAATATAATATGCCAACCATAGCACCACTACACATCTTTGTCATTGTTAATATAAATCAACATCATTATTTAACTGCTTTCCAAGCAGCAAACTGTTTTTATTTGCCTTATTTTATTACACGAACATATTTTCATGCCCCTGAAAAGGTTTAATTGTGCCCAACAAAATATCAATACAATAGATAATTCTATCAAAAATCTTACAAGAAAATCCATTATTAACATTAGCAATTTTATAATCTACTTGGTGGGTAAATATTGAGCAGTCAAGGAGATATGAGAATCTAGATGTGGTTGTCCTGTCAGCCACAACACTAAATCAGCGGCAGGTAAATGCGTTTAACACAACATTAAAATATACCTGCTTCAACATTCAAGTTTCTCGTCGTCATCACCACAAAAATCTGATATGAATGTTTCACTGAGCTTTGTAAACAACAAAATTTCAAATGTCCCAAATCAAATTTTATCAAATGCAGTCATTTATTACATAATGTTATTATGACCTGAATATATTTGTGTTCTTTCGAAATTGTATGCGATACACTCAAAATGAAGCATGCAAAGTCACAGTGCAAAATAATCTCAAATTACCAGCATACTTTTTCACAAACTGCTTCACATTCATTTGTTTCGATTTTTACAATCAATACAGTAAACTATAGCGACAATAACATAGCTCTGACAAACATATTTGAAACAATATGCATGTAATTGGTGTAGCGTGCTCTACAAAAACTCATTTGTGGTCACATATGTTCAAAAGCAAACTATTTTAACTAACATTTTTGCAATGTGCACACTTTATTTTATTTAAACACCTCATTATAAAGTCTTGCTTGTGAATTCAATTCTACTCTCAGAAAAATATATACAATTATTCATATAATCACAGACCTTAACACGGCTGAAACATCAGTAAAACTGGAAGATGTCTCTTCAGCTATGTCAATGCAGTGGCAGGAGCCACAGACCTTAACACGGCTGAAACATCAGTAAAACTGGAAGATGTCTCTTCAGCTATTATTATATGTCAATGCAGTGGCAGGAGTTTGCTTGACAGAAAAGTGAGAGTAGAATTGAATTCACAAGCATGACATCCTGTATCACAGCATATCAACAAACGAAGTCGGTAGTGTGCATGTCGATTAAGACTGGCACAAGCTAAATATAGCGTAAGGTGTCAGACAGTGTGTGATTGCGCAACGCAGCATACAAGCATATAGGCGAAGTTGAAGTGTGTGTCCTTCGTCAGGGAAGATTAGCTCAGTCGGTAGAGCAACCGCCTATGACATATGACCGGTCTGAATCATAGTCGGGAGACCGTGAGTTCGAATCCACGATCTTCCAAATTACCTTTACAAGCAACACTGACTTTCGTTTCAATTGGTGGAAGACAAGGACCCGGGTGCTTCGGTAGAAGCCACCGGGTAGTCGCCCTGTGAAATTGTGGAATTGTCCATTAGTCCAGTGGGACTGGCCCCGTGTGTAAGACACTGGGGGAGGGGGCTACCGCCCGGGAATTTCGAACTCAGATAGTTGGGTATGTGTGATCTGGATGATGGGAAAGTTAGATCTGCGAATTCTTACAGGTCCCTCGGTCACCGAAAGCTGACTATGGGAACGTGCTAAAACAGGGAGAATTCCTGATCTGATAACCCTGTGTCCCTGAAGTGCTGACGTAGTATAGAAACTCCCTAACTCACTCTCCAAAGCAGCCAGTAGCGCTAGGTGATGGCGGCTCTGGGTAGTGCCCGGATCCCTAGTGGGATAGGTTGAATACGGTACCCTATCGGGGCTGTTGGGAAAGCGAGATCGTCACATAAGTGAGCTGGTTGTAGAGGAGAAGGGAGTTGGGGGAGTCTGTAAAGAAAGTGCTTCAGAGACACAATGCATCCTGCATGACATCCTGTATCACAGCATATCAACAAACGAAGTCGGTAGTGTGCATGTCGATTAAGACTGGCACAAGCTAAATATAGCGTAAGGTGTCAGACAGTGTGTGATTGCGCAACGCAGCATACAAGCATATAGGCGAAGTTGAAGTGTGTGTCCTTCGTCAGGGAAGATAAGCTCAGTCGGTAGAGCAACCATGCCAAATTACCTTTACAAGCAACATATGTTTCAACCAATAAAAAATGGTTTGGTCTGACAATCAAATAGTCAGGTTACATTTACAATAGATTAGACCGGAGACATCTCAAGCTCGGTGGTATGGATGTGACGAGGCAGCGAGGGTATGGTGTCATCACCTCTCCCATTGTCATCACTGGTATAGCCATTGTCAGCATCATCTTCTCCCTCTTCTACTGGTTCATCTCCATCATCATCAAGCAAGCTCCCTAATGCCCGATTCATAGTGCTTTCTGACAGAAAATTCTGTGGACTGACTGAAGAGGTACATGAGTCCAATCAGCTCATCACCTGAAAATTATTACCCACAATATTTTTTTTAAATGTGATGACATTTTCACAAAACATACAGGTCATCTTTCAGGGATCACCAAGTTGCATGTATTTACATGGTATCGAAGTACATGTGTTCAGTTTCACAATGAAATTTACCAAAACAAGTTACCAAAACAAGTTTTTTGTGTGTGTTGTCATTAAGGAAACGCAGACTAATAATATTTAAATGTTACCTGGAGGTAGTGGTGGCTGAAAGTTCTTTTTATTCTTTGGTTTTGAAGAACTCGATACTGCGTTCATTCAGGCATTGAATGAGGCTGTTGGAGTATACCAAGTGGCGCCGTCCCTGTCCTCAAAAAACAGATGGCCTTGCGGTTTGCATTCCACCTTGCAACTCCAGTGACTAGGTAGGTCTGGAATCCTCTAGCCTCACAATGATCTCCAGGATTCATGCGAGGAAGATGAGCATGGAACCCCTCCAGACTGTTGTTGCCCCTCTTGCAGATATAAAATGGTAGCAACACACCATTCTTCTTGGCGTGACGACGAGTCATGTACATGGACATCTCTGGTGGATCTTGGATGCACTAAAGATGCCTCTTTTGGCCCTCCCCACACACTGTCTATCACTTCTGGGGACTTGAACAGCGAAATGGCATCGTCATCTAAGCCTGCAGGTCTCTTCAGCTCTTCAATGGCGAAGCTCTGCAAGGGCGGCATTCTTGTGCACCAAATGTGACACGGCGAACATGGTGTCTCAACAGTCTCTTGGTTACATACCTCACCATTACTTTGTCATCCAAGAGACCACATTGTTGCGGTTCTCCAGCTCAGATGGCTTTCATGATGAGGTCAAGGTTGTAGGCAAACACAGCTCCTGACCGCGCACTTTGAAAAGTTATGTACTTCGGATGGCTGCTGCTCCGAATGGCAGCATCGAAGCGATGGATCCAGTGCAATTGATCCAGACGTACAACCATCCCAGCATCACTCCAGTCATCAAACAGTTGTTTGATGGATGACGCCTTTCTGGCTGCAGCAATCACGATCCACATACATAAGTGCAAGTGGATCCTCTCCAGCACAACTGTACCGGTCCATCAGACCTGTTGCCATGGGCTTTAAATTTGCTACAGATTCTTCGCACATGAGCACGCATGCCAGAGAATCTGGCTGTATCCCTTTGCCCACGTTGGTGAACCACTCTGCTGTGCCTTTGCCTTAGTCGGAGAGCTTCTTACAGATCTGCAAATACGTA
>JAGTTF010005695.1:71508-104403 GCA_019095985.1 Streblospio benedicti
TTTTAGTTTGATTGAGTTTAAAAAGGTGTAACAGTAAACTTTATAAGGGAATAAAACTCAATGACACTAAAACTGACAAAAATATGGTATAAGCAGTCATCCGATGCGTTGGGATAGGACAATAGGTTGTTCACACACAAAGTTCTGGCGGGCACAGTAGTTGTATTCATACTGGCTTAAGAATCCAAATGATGTCTTCTCTTTTGAGAATACCATGTACTCATGTGGAGTAATCAGTTGTGACGATTTCGTAGGGTGATTCCCTTCAGGCATGTGGTGTGGTAATTTGAATGTGGTGATTTTGTACACGTTAAAACTGCGGCCCGTTTTGGTCAACGGCATCTGTACCCGAAATAATCAGCGTGTCACCCGTGTAATAAGCCTCGTAGCAGCATAATGATAAAAAGTAGTTCATATTTACGTATGCTGATAATGGCCTCAGGCCTTGACTCTGCAGAGATCGGGACATGCGTGTAATCGCCTGTTGAAGTGTTGATTGTGAAACCAGACGGTCCGGAAGTAGATGATGGATCAATAATTGGATTTGGTCGTGGAATATTTTTTAGATCATTCAGTGAAGCCGTGAGCGCACTGGCTTGTTGCATTAATCGCTCTGTCATAGTTAAAATGTGTGTAAAACTCCTTAAAAGACACATCTCACCCGAGTAGTATTCGATGTCGTCCCTTGATATGATTTATACTAGATGTCAAATTGTCGACGCGTGCCACTGTTGTAATGAGGGCTTCGTTTGTATGGTTAAGGTGGCTGGCTAAATTTCGGAAATTGGTGTATGTATTATTTCTAAACTTTGACACAAAGTCATATGGTGAAGTGATTGTGCGTTCGTTGTGCTTTACATATCTGGCAGTGTGGATAATCTGTGTCTGTAGGTCTTTTATGGAGTCTGAGGAGGCTACTCCAAACAGTTGTGATAAGATGCTGCTTATATCTGATATTTCTCTCTTGTTGGTGGTTTCAATTTGAAGGGCCGCCAGGTCTATATTCAGGTTAGTGATCTCTTTGTTGTATTCCGAGATAATGCTATTGAGATGCACCCTCTCCGTTTCGCATGATGCTGTGGCATATTGACATTCTCTTAACATTGCATAGAACATATGGCATGCAAAAAGTGATATTGATGTTGAGTTAGTGCAGAAAATGTTGGCATCTTAAGCACAAATTCAATCTACGGTATTCTAATACGTGTAGAATTGTCTTGTCCTCGTTAGACAATAGTGTTGCTGCTGATTCCCTATCATCATATTTACACG
Organism: Streblospio benedicti; assembly: GCA_019095985.1. NCBI lineage: Eukaryota > Metazoa > Annelida > Polychaeta > Spionida > Spionidae > Streblospio > Streblospio benedicti. The sequence continues at coordinate 72,781 of JAGTTF010005695.1, forward strand.
TGGCGGTGTTTGGCATTGATGCCATGATGATTATGGATCCTATTATGTAGATAATTGTCGTATGGTCATAGATCTTATTATTTAGCAATGAACTTTGTTCGTGCTAAATGATTGTGTTAGTGAGGTTGGGGGGGGAGGGTAGGAGGTTGCTTCACAGTAAATTTATATATGTTTCTATTAGAAGGGATTTTGAGATTTTAGTTTTTTTGGTGGAAATCGTATTGAATTACACGTCAGGCCGGAAAATGTGGCAGTTCTTTAATTTTACAACATTTAATCTTTATCATCACTAAGCAATAAATATAGTAATGTCGTTGTTGTGATATATGTATTTTATTCTAGAATAACTCGTGACCAAATCTAACTTCATAGGAGAATTTAAGGCCATGTTTGCATACTTTAAACGCTCAATTTTCACTCGTAATAAAGCAACATACTGCGTTTTACCTGGAAATCAGGGTACACCAGCACAATAAAAGTTCAACCGCATAAAAAAATCAAAATATATTGTTACCTGCACCAGCCGGTTGCACTTAAAAGGTTCTATTATTCAAAGTATTGATGCTGATTCTTATTATCACACTTTGAGACCATAATATTCTACATATTTTAAGAAATCTATCGAATACTCCCCGATCAAGACGACAATAATGCTCTTTATTATCGCCTGTCACCCTCTGCGTATCGAAAAGCGCTGTTACTACACTGCAACAACGATGCGCACTTGACTAAGGCTGATTCTCTGAAACCAGCATACATATGCATAAATTATGATAATGAGCTTGTGTAGCGCTACTCTTAATCGCATCGCAGTATGGTCGGTGTTGCCATGTTTCGGTGTGTAATAAGGCTAATCATTGATTATTTTTGTAATACGTCATCATTTCTCGTGTAAGCCCGATTTCGGTGACGTTTTGCACCTCGCTATGGCGGATGTTACAAAATTTGTTAGGTATATATTACATTTTTCTTAAATTACATCGTTATTTAAACGTGTTAGTGTTTAATCGTGTCGGATAAATTTTATTCGTTCGATCAGGTCTCAATAGCATTCTTTTACAACCCGTTTTTTCTGCGATAATCGTGCTTTTGCACATTTCTTCTGATGTGTCAAGTGAATCTTTAATGTAATTGTTAAATGTAATAAACTCGGCGAAGCCGAGATAGCGGCGCCGTAGGCGCCGCGTATGCGGTGCCGCAGGCGCCGCGGTGGGTGCGGGAGGGGGGACACCCCCCTTCTGGGCGTGGGGGCGAGGGGGATCTCCCCCCGAAAATTTTTTGAAATTTGATGCATTTTTCTGCAATCTAGACTAGAGCTACTATTTGGCAAAGACAGATATCTACATAGTGATTTTGATTTGATTTGTTATTCTTCAGGAACTAATGTTCCTAGGATAGCACATGAAAGCGTACATATATATGTAATGCTTATTTCCAATGTGGTCCTTGTTTGTTTGGCAGGTTAGGTAACCAACTGAGCCAAGGGTAATGGAGGGATCACACTAGCTATAGTTTTCAAACTAGGCGAGTTCTTTTTTACATGCAGAGGTGTGGCTCTCCTCTACACGGACACGCCTTTTAACTTAATATTACTTATATGCCATAAGATAATACTTATTATATATCGAATGTACATCATGTAATGGAATCATAATATTAATGAATGTGTGATATTTGCTCTGTATCCTTTTAATGCCACAATTAAATAGAAAATATTAGAATTCTGGTATGAAAAGTTTTAGCACGTGCGATGAAATATTAGACCCACAAAAAAGTGGTGTATCCAAAACTTGACTGAACCCCCCTCGCTCGAAATGGAATATCGGTGACAAAATATGCATCATCCCTTACTTATATTTTCGTAAGATAAATATTACTTATGAGTCATAAATATTATATGATCTATGGTGAACTTTAGATCAGTAGGATTATGGATATATTTGTCTAGAAATTTGGTTATGGCTGATGAAGTTTCTTTCACCTTTTATGGAAAATGTCCTCTACATATAATTCTAAGAAATTGAGTCTTAATTAAGGGAACTGAGGGCGGAATAAACGTTCGTTGCTAAATTTCGAGGGCGTGGAGGCCACCATCTAGTTCATTGTCGCTCGTCTGGTGTGGATGATGTGTATTGTAGATTCTCAAGTTGTAGAAATGCACACTCGTCAGAGCAATACGGGTCGTCCTCAAGCTTGTCTAGATCGTCTTGTTGATGAAAGAATAGTAGCTGCTTGCATACAGTGCATGAGCCAATGAATTTAGTTGACAAGGAGTTCTCTTGTCTGCTCGGTTGAGCCATGAAGTTGCAGCCTAAAGTGCTTGGTGATGTGGTGTTGGTTGTATTATAGTTGACAATGTCGTATTATGGTTGATATTGTATGATGCTTAAACTGAGGTGCTTGTGGCGTTGGATGCTGGTGAGCAGTGATGGTTAGGCTGAAGTCTTCGGTTGGAGTAGTGGACGAAGAGTGATTATTTTCGGCTGATCGCTGTTGTTATATAGCTGGCGTGCGGCGTCTTGGAACCGCATTTGTGCGGAACTGTCTCGTGCCGCTGGGCATGTGTGATGGGTTGTTGCTATGTTAACATGTGGTATGTGTACGATATTAAGATTAAAGACCGGGGTTGCTCCAAAATAATTGCTGATAACATTAGTTAAACATATGTTTAATATGAAACATATGGACCTGTAATACATGTAATTTTGATACAGCATTGCCGAGTATGATCCTAAATCATGTGTAATATTGTTCTATTCTTATTTTGAAAGTTTATTTCGTCGTTTTGATGTGGAGTTGAGATGATGGTTTCTGGGAAATATTAATTGTGATAGGGAGACACGATGTTTGTACACATCACCTGTGGTTGGATTTTGTAATTTACATGAATCATTATGGATGTCAAAAGCAGATATTTTGTTATGTTGCATTGTAACTTTTTATTTTTTGTACGCCTTTTCAAAACTGTTTTTTTTTTCCAATATACTGTGGCGCCTTCATGTAATGCAGAGGGCGTCTTATTCTCATTATACTTTTGTTGTTTCTTGATGTCAAACTTGAGTTTGTTGTCACTAGCCATACGTATAGCATAGTCCTGGGATCGTCTCATTTCATGTATGAAGTTTGATGTTTGTTTTTCGTCCTCATCTAGCGTGAAGTTCATGAGCGCTGTAGTCAAGTGTCCAAATATCAGTCTGGATGGTTCAACCCCTGTAGTGGCTGATACGGTGTTATTGATTACATTTGTGGCGTAATGTACGTAGAGTGGCCAATCTTGTGGTTTATCTTTAATTAAACATTTCAGTATGTTCAGAAGATTTTGGTTATTGGGTTTCGTTCAACTTTGCCCGTCGACCGTGGGTTGTAGCACGAGGCAAATGTTAAATTTATGTTGAACATTTTTTGCAAATTGCTTGTATACTTGTGACACGAAAGCCGGTCCATTGTCACTAATTATCCTAGATACCGCCCAAATTTGGAAAATATGTGATCAAAAGTGCCTGTGCCATCTCACGCGCTGATGATGATCGTAATGGCACGGCCACACAGAACCCAGATAAAAACATACTGCAACCAATAAGTACCTTGATTTGCAGTCTGACGCCACCTGGAATGGCCCAAGATGATCGATTACCAGGTCGGACAGTGGTCTTCTGGGGGTTCTATTACGTGCCTTAGTTTCACTTCAGGGTTCATGCTTGATTTTCGTGTCAGGCAAAATTTCACAGTTGGAAATGTAGCGGTTTACATCAGCATTTAAACCGTTCCAAGCAAAAAGTATTGCGGATTGAATTTTGTTGTCTTAAAGATGCCTGCGTGGGCGAGAATATTGTTATGAAACTGAGAAACATTGGTCAGCCATGGCCGTACTAGGAGACGGGGGCCATGATTTAGGCTCCTGGCATGGCAATGTGTTACCAGTAAATTGTGTTCTCCATATAAGTCATGACTAAATTCTCGTGCTAGGCAATACTGTTGCTGCTTTTTGGATGTTGGTAACCTACCATCCATTAGGTAATCTATAAGCATTTTAAATGGTTTGTGTTTCCTTTGTTCGATTGCAATCAGCTCCATGTCAAAAGATTTGTCTTTAAAATTTTGTAAGTCTGAGTAGTCTGGCGGAGATTCTCTACCCAGTGTGGTTGATTCCTTGTGGTTTGATAGATGGGGTCCTGAAAATTTGTGAGATATGGGCGTTTCATCTTCATCTTTATTGCATGTGGGAAACATTGATGGAGAATCTTGTTTATTATTTGCATTATCGGTGATGGTCACAGGCGTTTGATGTGCCTCATGTTGGTGGTCTTGTGGTGTTCTGGTGTCCTTCTGACGGTGTCCTGTCGATGTTCTGGCGTTGGTCTGTTGGTAGTCTTGTGACCTGTGAGATATGGGCTTGTCACCCTGCTTACTTGAGTGATGGTGGTGGTCTTGTGACTTCTGAGACAAGGACTTTGTCTTGACTGATGGTGTGCTCTGATTGATGGGGGGTTGACGTTGTATCCTGTGTCTAATCTACCAGAGACTCTCGTGGGGTCACGATACGTGTTCTGTTTCTTTGATTGAGGTATGGATGTCGTCTGGTTTGATGTCGGTTCATGATTGATGGGGAGGCTATTGTTGTTGGATCCTGTACTTAATCTGCAAGAGAGCGTAGGGTCACGAGTCTAGTTCTGGTTTGATGTTGGGTTCTGATTGATGGGGAGGTGATTGTTGCTGGATCTGGTGGTTAATTTACCAGAGACCTGTGGAGGGTCAAGAGTCTTGTTCTGTTTTTCTGAGGGGGTCGCATGTTTTACATCCAACGTGTCTCGTGCATCATCATGTTGTTTGATGTGTTGGAAATCAGATGCCTCTGTTTGGGTGTTGCTTTTAGCCATGGCGCGGGTGATGACTTCCAGACTCGGGGAATGTGGCCATTTTTCTGACAGTGGATAGTGCGTGTCCTGTTTAGAAGGTGCTGGATAAGATCTGCGTGAAAGTGCATCGCTGATGAAGTTGTCTTTTGTCGAGATATGGACGATTTTGAACTCATATGAACATATGAACAAAATCCACCTCGCTAATTTAGCGCTAAGCTGGCGATCCGAGCGGTTCCGACTCAAAATTTGGACCAACGAGTGATTGTCACAATATATTGTGAATTCCTTCCCTATCAAGTAGTGATTGAATTTCTCTAATGCGTGCACTATTGACATTAATTCTTTCTCATAGATCGGTCTTTTTAGTTCCGTATCCGTGAAAGCCCTACCTGTAAAAGCTACCGGAAGTAGTTGGCCGTGTTGAAGATCCCTGCTGCTAGTGCAGTCTGTGACGCGTCTGTTAGTATGTAAAATCTTTTGTCAAATTGTGCATAGTGTAAAAAAGGTTTGCTGGACAGCATAGCTTTGATGGTCGTAAAAGCTTTCTCATGTTCGTCTAACCATATAAACGGCGTTTTGGGTAATGTCAGTTTCTGAAGTGGTTTCGCCAATTTAGCTCTGTTTGGTATAAGATCTGAAAAATAGGATAAAATCCCTGAATATGATTTGAGACTATTCCCGTCCCGAGGAGAGGGGAATTCAGACAATGCAGAGGTGTGATTGTCGCTTGGTGTAAACCCGTGTTCGCCTATTTCATGTCCCAAGTATGTGACGCGGGTTTTGGCGAATGTGCATTTAGCCTGCGCTATTTTCAAGTTTGCATTGTGTAACGCACTCAGTACGTTGTCGATGTCGATTAAATGTTGTTCAAATGAATGCACATCATCAATGTAAATTAATATAATTTTGTGGATGTATTTATTTAGTATGATTGACAAGCATTTACTAAATAAAGCAGAGCTGCCATGTAACCCTTGAGCTGTCCTTTGGAACCGATAGCTCGATCCATTCCAGTGGAACCCACAAAGTTCCCGCGAATCTGGGTGCAATGCCAGTTGTGAAAACCCATTCGCCAAATCTAGACATGAGAAATATTTGGGTCTCTTTTCCGCTAGTATGTCTAGAAAATGAGAGAAGTTTGGCATGTGAAATTTATGGTATAAAGATGCTGCATTCAAAGAGCGAAAGTCCAGGACTAGACGGTATTCTGGATTCTCTGGCTTTCCTAGGTGTTTCTGAGATTTCTTATCATTCTTCTTGATGGCTAATAAAGGTGAAGCATACAATAAATTTTCATTTTTCTCTATTACCTTCTGGTCAAGCAGGTATTTAACCCGTTTATCTAACTGTTCTTTCACCGCCGGTGTAAACCTGAATGGTTGTACATCCTTATATTCCGCGTCAGGTTTCATAATAATTTTATGCTGTACTGTAGAATTAAAACCTAAATTTCTATTTTTGTCCATGAAAGCATTTTTGTTTTTATTCAGCATTGATAGTAAGCGCTGTTTTTGCTCGTCATTGCAGTCCGCCGATGAAACATCGAATGGTTCATGTGTGTCCAGCGACTGTCCGATGTGGGGCACGTTATGTCGCATATTTGCTCCATACTATCTTCATTTAATGGTATGAATGAGCCCACGTGCTGTCGTGGATATACGAAATATTGTATGTAAGGTGCAGTTCCAGTGGGCAGGTGGGGTAGGTGGTAGTGCAGGTAGTGATGGTGCTATTTCATCACAATGTCTACATCTGCGACGCCTGTCAGCAATGTCCTTATTCATTCCAGGCCAGTAAATGCCAGTAAATGCAGAGATGTGCACGTGCTTTCATGCTGCTAACACCTTGGTGAGCACTGTGTAATCCATCCAGAATTTCTGTTCTGAGTGATTGTGGTACGACGATTCGTGAACCATAACATATACAATCTCCGACACAATGAAGGTCAAAACGGACGCCCAGAATGCTTGTATTTTTCAGGTAAGCTTTGTTTTGTCACAGGGAAGCCTTGTATGATGTGATTTGCAAGGGAAACCAAGTCATTATCATTTTGTGTGGCTTCTTCAATTGTTCCCAACTGACTGCAAGTGGTGCATTTAAGTCAATGTGTGTAAGCTGGGAAGTAACAGAACTCACAACAGTCTCTTCAATAGTGTTATCGTTGTCCGGTATGAGAGAGACTGGTTTCCTGGATAAAGCATCTGGGCCTTTGTTATTCACACCAGGGATATGCTTTATTGTATAATTATATAGTAGTGTTTTTTCCTTTAGACGTAGCAGCCGAGGGTTGGATATGTCATGAAGTGACCTGTCACCCAATAGTTTGACGAGGGCTGCATGGTCCACTACAATGGTCAAATCTGGGCATCCCTTGATGTATTGGCTGCACTTTTCAAGTGCATAAGTAACTGCAAGTGCCTCACCTTCTACTGGTGCATACCGTGATTCTGCAGGAGTGGTGAACCTGGAGCCAGCTAGCACCAGTTGCCAGCCATCATTACAGCATAATGGGGCCAACTCCATATTGCAAGTGCATGATTTCTGCTGCAGTATAAATCCTACACCTTCTTTACTCCAGTCAGTACTAAGACATGTTGATTTTCCAACCTCAAACGTGTGAACCCCATGTTTGATTCTCTGTAGTATTTGTTGCCGGGATTCTTCAAATGCAGCTGACAATGCCTCATCCCAGTAGAAACGACGCTTTTAAGGAGGTCTCTAGTGGTTCCATTAATGGTGCAATTGCTGTGCTGAAAGCTACTTGGTTAACCAGACCAAACCATGAACGTGCATCGGTGATGCTTTTTGGTATGGGAAAATTGGTAATTGCTTCAGTCATTTTTGATGATGGACTGATGCCATTTTCTGTGAGAAGTAGTCCAGCAAACTCCACTTCGGTTCTACCGAATCTAAACTTTTGGGGTTAAATACAATGCTATTTCGAGAACATAAGTCTATATATTTTATTGTGTGGTGGAATGCGCCAATGCAGTCATCCCACAGCACAGTGTCATCCACGACTTTAGACTTCCTGGGAAAGTCGATTGTAATGTCATCGTATGCTCATGTGTAGGCGCCGCTTCTTCTCGTAAAGGCGCCAGTGTGCTCAATCGATGTTAATGTCTCTAAAATGGCTAGGTACCAACTCTTCTCGCCTAGTCTCACTACGTTGGGAAGGTCTATGTCAAAGTCTAGAGGTGTGCGTGACCTGTGCGCGTCGAGACCTCGCTGTCCGCAAATATGTACACGCTGTTTTCACTTTTTCAAGTCCGCGACCTGATTCGCCGGTATCCAAGAATTGAACTTTTTTTTTTTGGGTAATGAAGCCAAGAGACGAACACCTCTCTTTTCCACGCCCGCCACCTCTCGTCTTCAAAATTTTCAACTTTAAACAGACCGTCCCCGCGGGTGGAGAGGGATTTGTCAGCTCCCTCTTCATAAAATGCCCCCTCCCGATAGGATCGTTGTCCCAATCCACTAACTTGTAAACTGGCTTTGAACTGTTTCTCATGTAGACCTTGGACACTTTAAACAGCTCCCCACTGAATTTCTGATCGTATTGACGTCCGAACGTTCTGCTAAGAGCTCCAACTCTAACCGTATCACCCAGCTTGTACCGATGTTTCTTCTTCTTTACTGATCGATTCTGCCTTTTATGGGCTGGTTTATTTAGCTTCCTCCATATCTCTAACTGGCTGATGGCGACTAGTGGCTCATTCCGCTGGCTCACGTTTTTGGGCTCAGAACCAGTCATCCTGTGCACTGAGGCGTTGTAGGATGAAACAATATCCGACACTATGTCAATCCAGCGATGTTTTTGGTTGTGGAGGAACGCCTTGTACAGCCTAGTTCTGATCGTTTTAATGAATCGCTTGGCGCATGCTGCGTGTATGTCGGAACGCGATATAATGTTGAACCCCAACACCCGTTAAATATCTCTCAAACCCTGCTCTGAATTCTGTCCCACCATCCGCAGAGGCTATATCGCAGTATACGCCCCATGTCGAGAAATTTCTTAAATCCAGCCAAGACAGCGTTGTGCGTTTTTGTCTTCACCCCCCGTGGGCGAATGCGTAGCGACTGAACATTATCTATGGCAATTAGGATAAACTTGTAGCCATCATTCTGACTGGAAACGTTGGTGAAATCTATGAGGTCTGCCTCCAAGAAATAATCGAGGCCCGGGGATGGCGTTTGGGGTCTCAGAAAGTGCCTCCTCAGTTGCTTGGTGGCCGAATACACCTCGCTTTCTTCTCTGCCCATTTTCGCACCTGACCGTACAACGCGTCATACCCGGCAGTCAGGCCGCCTCGCAGTTTTTGCACACTGCCATAGGATGCCGGGTTTGTCGGGTCGTGGTAAATTTCGGCCCAGATATTCCTCCATCGTGTCTTGACCAGTACGATCATCTTCAGCCCCTTTTTATGCCAGCGAAATTTCAATCAGCTTGAGTAAGACGCTGAGGGTATGTGGCTAAATTTCCGCACACCAGTCACTATGAGCCGACCACTACCGAACACGTTAAAGTGACCATGATCCGTTCTCAGCATTGAAGCGTTATGAAGTGCGGGCTCGTAAGTGGCTTTGGGTATGCGCTGAACTGCCGCTTTGAGGTGTAGAGCGGCGCCTAAATACGCTGCCAGTGTCATGGTAAGGAGCTCTGTCGAACATAATCTCAAATCAGGATAGCCACACTTCTGCACTAGACACGTGTATTGTCTCATCCGTTTGCAGGCCTCCCACATGCTGCAAGCTCGGCTGTGGCATATAACGCGCGTACCATTACCAAACAGCAGTAAAGACCCACCAACACGTCTATGACGATATCGAAGGGCGCTAAACTGTCGCGGGTTGTAAACGACATTGGTCAGCTGACTGGCTAAAGTGGTTAAATCGAGTCTATACTGTGACAAAGTTACACTTGATGACAACGTTAGTTATACGGTATTCCCACCATATTCAGATATTGGTAGAGCTTCTCACAGCTATTTCGCCACCACACCATTTATCGCCACCAAGTAAATACGCGACAGATCTCGTATGACAACGAATGAAGCTAAACAAAAACTGTTAGATACTATAAAGCATGAAATGACCAATCGTTGAGTCGAAAACAACCAATCGGTGATTGACAGGCATCATGCTTCATTGCACCCGACTGCCAACTAATCCTTTAATCCTCTTAGATTTTAATCTGCTTAAAACGATAATCCTGTAATTCGCTCCAAAATTAATCCTATTTGTAGATTATCCCTTAATCCTCTTTAAATTAAACCGCTTAAAGATAATCCCTTAATCAGCTTAAAAATAATCCTCTTTTGAGATAATCCCTTAATCCTCCTAAACTTAAACCTCTTAAGAGATAATCACTTAATCCTCTTCAAATTAAAACGCTTAGAGATAATCCCTTAATCCCATTAAAATTAATCCTCTTAAGAGATAATCCCTTAAATCCTCTTAAAAATTGGCCGATTAATCCTCTTAACTATTGCGTAATCGGATTAAAATTAATCCTCTCAGCCATAATCCCCAACTCTATAACCGTCTCCCTACTACTCAAAACTACAGTATAAAATCATTGCCACTTAAAACTAATGTTCATTGTGCCTGATGATGGCTTTGCCTGAAACACCGTGTAGCATATTAAATAAAATATATAAAAAAATGATCTAGTTCTTAACTCGGATATATCTATTTATATAATATATATATATTCTAGCTGTGTACCCGGCGTTGCTCGGGTTTAAACAGATGAGATCCGAACACATTAAATGCTCCTCCCTCCCCATCCTTCCTCCTGTCCCACATCCCTCGAACCAGTTCTAGTCAGTATACAAGTCTTTGACGGATTAAATACACCTCCATCACCGTCCTCCCTTCGTCATATGTCACAGCCATTTACACACTAAATGTACTAAACATGGCAATGATTGATCCCTCTAATATCCCTCCCTCCCCCAGCTACTGCTACCCATGGTAAACACGTGCGGAGAAGATTAAATGTCCCACTCATCCCTACCCTTCCTTCCACCGCAACCGCCACCGCCACCCCCTCTTCTCCCCCAACCTGCTCATCCCCATCCCCATCTAAACAGGTTCATGATTAATGCATCGCCTTCCTGCTGCTGCTCTGGTTGAAACGGATGAGATCTGGAACTTATTTAATGCTCCTCCCTTCCCATTCTTTCCCCTGTCCCAAAACCCTCACACCAGCTCCCGGCACTATATAGCTCTGGGAAAGATTAAATACATCTCCATCACCTTCCTCCCACAGTTATATGTGACAGCCATACACACACTACATGTATGTGACAACGTTTTATCCCTCTAATAACCCTCCCTCCAGCTACTCCTACCCCTACCCCTGGTAAACACGTGCTGCTGCTCGGGTTGAAATGAATGATATATATATATATATATATATATATATATATATATATATATATATATATATATATATATATATATATATATATATATATATATATACTAGTTGTTTACCAGGCGTTGCTCGGGTTGAAACAGATGAGATCCGAACACATTAAATGCTCCTCCCTCCTCATTCTTCCTTCTGTCCCACATCCCTGGAGCCAGTTCTCGTCAGTATACAGGTCTGTGACAGATTAAATACACCTCCATCACCGTCCTCCCATCGTCATATGTCACAGCCATTTACACACTAAATGTACTAAATATGGCAATGATTGATCCCTCTAATATCGCTCCCCCAGCTACTACTACCCATGGTAAACACGTGCGGAGCAGATTACATGTCCCACTCATCCCTACCCTTCCTTCCACCGCTACCCCTCCCCTCTTCTCTCCCCACCCCTCTCTACCCCATCTCCATCTAAACAGGTCCATAATTAATGCACCCCCTTCCTACTGCTGCTGCTCTGGTTGAAACGGATGAGATCTGAAACATATTAAATGCTCCTCCCTTCACATTCTTTCCCTGCCCCACATCCTCACACCAGCTCCCGTCACTATACAGATCTGGGAACGATTAAATACACCCCCATCACCTTCCTCCTATAGTCATAAGTGACAGCCATACACACACACTACATGCAAGTGGCAATGCTTGATCCCTCTAATATCCCTCCAGCTACTCCTACCCCTGGTAAACACGTGCAGACCATTAAATGTGCATCTCAATCACCCCCCCTTTTTCATGTTTCTGCTGCTGCTCGGGTTGAAATTGATGAGATCTGGAACATATTAAATGCTCCTCCCTGTCTCACCACCAGCCATGCCATCCCCCCGACACCCTGCCATATGGACACACACCCCTTTCTCCCAACACCCCTCCTCAAAACAGGTCCGGAGCAGATAAAAATGCACCTCCATCACAATCGCCACCCTTCCCAGCTCCTTCCTTTTATGACTGTACGTGTGATGTGCAACGTACGTTTGACATATACAAACGTTTAACGTATTACGTACCTTTAACAAACATGGCCCTGTAAACAAACTTCATAGACAACCACACTTCAACGTATACAGTAGAACCTCCAATTTTCTTGCGTGTATGCTGCGTAATGCGTGAGTGGATCGTGCGTTTTTTGATAAGTGGAGCCTAAGTGACGGGCACTTGAACTACACCGGCTTATGCTTATGCTTACAGATTCAAATAATTCCTGAAATAATCTATTAATTAATTAATTAAATAAATTAATTAATTAAGTGGATGAGTATCAATGTATAATGTACAATTAATTTTAATACCTGTTACTCAATCGGTGCTTAGTGTAGTTTGGTATATATCCAAATGTTATTTGAACACAACACAGTTTATAGAGTGCTCAACTTGGGGAGCTATGTGTAGATAACATTACAAGGTGTTTTATGGCAGCATTTTATTTACAACATTGTTTCATAAGTTCAAGTTTTACAACTAAACTCAATCATCAGAATAAAAACACTGCAATGACTCTGCGAATACATATAGCTATTATACAGTTTGATATAATAAAATTTGGATTTTCTTAATTTTAGCCTAGCTTATTAACGAAGTCATCAAGGTATGGATGTAAACTTGTTTTGTACATAATTAATTTCACTATTTCTAGATTAGAAATCTAATATTATATTACATAATAATGTTACAATTGTATTAGTTTAGTAAAATGGAAATTGAACACAATGTACTCATAGTTCATTAGTCTTATCTATTTTAAAAATGGAAATTGAACACAATGTACTCATAGCTCTTTAGTCTTATCTATTTTATGTAAAAAGCAATCATCCTCCAAATTTCTAAAAAACATCCCAATAATAGAAGACTATCAAAATATCTTGCAAAAGAAAAACTGTTTTCAATGAACATGCGCCAAAAAATACCAAGTTAAACAAGAGCGAATACAAATATAATTTGAAGTACAAACCGCCACAGGAAAATACCAATACTATAAAAAAGCGCAAAAGAAACATCATATGGTTTAATCCTCCATTTAGCAACAACGTAGCAACCAACATCGGAAAGAAATTCCTAAAACTCATTGATAAGTGTTTCCCAACCAGCCACAAACTCCACAAAATACTCAACAAGAACACACTAAAACTCAGCTATAGCTGCATGCCGAATGCCAAGCAAATAATTTCAAGCCACAATAAAAATGTAATGAAAACTAAAAGAAATGAACCTGACAAACCCCAAAAATCTTGTAACTGCAGAATTAAAGAAGAATGCCCCGTTGGAGGTAAATGCCTCGAAAGTAGCATAATATATCAGGCCACAGTTACTAGACAGGATAACAACAAGGAAGAAACATACATTGGGCTATGTGAAGGACAATTCAAGACAAGGTTTAATAATCACAAAACAAGTTTTAGGAACCCAAATTATAAGAATGCCACAAAACTAAGCACATACATTTGGTCCCTCATTGAAGCTAACATACCATACTCACTGAAATGGAAAGTAATTACCAAAAGCAATTCATATTCAAACTCATCCAAATCGTGCAGCCTATGCCTAAATGAGAAATTTTTTCATAATATTTAAACCCAGAATGGCATCTCTAAACCATAGAAATGAACTGGCATCATCATGCAGACATAGACGTAAGCATCTATTGTGCAATACATAAAATAGATAGGACTAAAGAGCTACATTGTGTTCAATTTCCATTTTTAAAATAGATGAGACTAATGAACTATGAGTACATTGTGTTCAATTTCCATTTTTACTAAACTAATACAATTGTAACATTATTATGTAATATAATATTAGATTTCTAATCTAGAAATAGTGAAATTAATTATGTACAAAACAAGTTTACATCCATACCTTGATGACTTCGTTAATAAGCTAGGCTAAAATTAAGAAAATCCAAATTTTATTATATCAAACTGTATAATAGCTATATGTATTCGCAGAGTCATTGCATTATGGACAAAATCTATTTTCATGGTTAAATAAGATGGAAGGTGAAAAATGTGCCGTGAACATTACACTAGATATAAGGCTTGATGTTTACTAATTCTGGTTTTCTTAGAATATTTACAGGGTTTATAAATGCTTACATTTGCAAATTTAGCTATTATTTGTTATGCGCAAGTATAGTTGTTCCATAATAAATTTACATGTTTATAGATTTTGTTGGAACAATCTAGAAGCATCTAGAAAAGGATTTATGTTTAAATAATAACTTGTTTTTGGATTATTTTTGGATTACTTGTGAGATTTATAAGGATAGGAGTAACACAGTAGTAAGAATGCAATTTTATATTAAAGGATGATTTCTTGTTCAAGGTGTAATAATTTTAATATTGATACAGTGATTTAATTTAACTGATTGAATTGTACAGACTATACATAGTTCTAAGCTTATTTTTGTTCATATACTTGTAGGTTTTGTACCGCACTTACATATCCACCACGTTATTGAATAAAGTGTGTGTAACAGAATATTTGTTGTTAATTCCTGTAACATAGGATCTCACAGCAGTTACATTAGTACAAAACTACTAGTAGGCTTGCTTTTACTGCATGTATCAGAATAAGAAACGATGTCCATTGAAGAAACTGTAATCGACATAGAAGATCCAATTGACACTCCTGGTATGGATGGAAGCACCAATGTAAATGAATATGGACTTGCAATTGGCAATATACCAACAGATGACAGTAAGAAGCATGTCAAAGTAGATTATACAAAGACGAATACAGCAACGGGCATTAGTGACGAGCCTCTACGAGCACTCAAAAGGCAGATGACAACTGCTGCATCTGCTGTGACAAGAAAGAAAAATGAAATCATAACAAAACTAGCAAGCTATAATGAACTGCACCATGTCAAACGACTATTTGAGGAGTATAAAAATGCCTTTAAAGCATATGAAAAGCATCATAATGATTTTGCAGCTTCCTTACATTTGAGTGACGATGTTCAAAGGGCTAGACGTGACCACCAAGAAAAGGTGACAGTGTTCATTGGTTTCAAAACTCAAGTCGATGATTGGATAAACAAAGCTGAAGACAAGATGCAAAGTCAAATGGAGACAAGATCTAGATCATCCACATCAAGTACTAAGTCATACGTCTCGGCAAAAATCAAATTAGCTGAGTTACAGATATGACAAAAAATGTCAGAACGGGTAACTCATATTGCCCAAGAAAATGCGGCAAGAAAGGCTGAATTATTGAAACGTCAAGCATCAGAAAAGACAAAACTTCAAGAGGAAATAGCTGCAGAAAGGGCCAGACTGTCAGTTGAAGATGTGACCAGAAGAGCAACAATAGAAGAAGAAGAAATGGTAAGAAAGGCTCAGTTTGAATTTGAATTGCAAAGAGAACAGATTCGAGCACAAAAGGCAAAGGATGATGTGCAACTTGACATTGAAATTGCGCAGGCTATGGCTGCAGAGCAAATAATAGCAGAGGAAATAGGTGACTTCAGAAATGTTAATTTAAATGTCAATGCTGTTGAACCCAATCCCGAATCGATGATGGCCAGTACTCCTGCACCTAAGAGACATGTAACAATTAAAGCAGAGGAATTAAGTGACTGCAGCAATGTTAATCTTAATGTCAATACTGTTGAATTCAATCCTGAATCATTGATGGCCAGTACTCCTGCGCCTACACGACATGTAACAATTAAAGGGGATGCGTCACAGCAGCCTGAAATGGAAAGAAATTATTTGATGGATCAAACAATTGCTTTACAAAAACAAACAGAAATGTTGATGAAATCTCAGAGGCAAATGACGAATGCTCTACTTCTGCCCCCACCAGATGTACCTGTATTCAAAGGGGACTCGCTTGAATTTTCCAGTTTCATGAGATCATTTGAGATAAGAATTATACCAAACACTGCAAGTGACACAGAAAGGTTGAATTATCTCAGTCAATATCTCAGTGGGGAGCCCAAGAAACTTATCAAGGCTTGCACATACATGGAAAAAGGATGGGTATCAGGAAGCCATGTCAATGTTGAAGAAAGAATATGGAGATCCATACAAGGTTGCCACCGAATATGTGAATAAAGTTCTTCAGTGGAAGACCATTTCAAAAGACGATGCAAAAGGACTGAAAGAACTGTCTCTATTTCTCTCTGAGTGTAATGTCGCCATGAAATCATTCTCATATATGGATGTCTTGAATCATGTACCAAATATGCAAGCAATCGTGAGCAAAATTCCTATGTACTTGCAAAACAAATGGAGTGAAGCAGCCATCAAGATCCGCGAAAATCAAGGGAAGGTTGAGTTTAACAACTTGGCAAAGTTTGTACAGAGTGCAGCTAGTATTGCTAACGACCCAGCTTTTGGACACCATGTTTTAAAGTCAAAGCGTGATAAGCAGGCAAAACTCTTCCTTCGCTATCCAGTTTGAAGAACGGGAACCACAACGCAGACATATAGGATAAAGTGCAGGATGTGCACAGATGCTCATGACATAGAAGACTGTCCACAGTTTGTTGCCCTTTCATTGAGAGAGAAGAAAAGGTTTATGATGGAGAGAGGTTTATGCTTCGGTTGTTTTGGCTACAAACATTTGGTGAAGGGCTGCATTAATAGAAGAAAGTGCAAGAAATGTAACAAGAGGCATCCTATGAGTCTCCACGATGATGACTTTGTTCCAGCGGTTAGATTGCCAAAATCTGCTGAAGCCTATGAGTCACGTGATGAGGTGTCTTCAAACGCATGCAACTCAAAGGAGACTCTAGGATCACCGATAACCATATTACAGTCTGTCATACCCGTGAAGGTGTGCCAACGAGATGGGGTGATTACTGATACTTTTGCATTCTATGACAATGGTTCCACAGGTTGCTTTATAACCGAAGAGCTTATGGATAAGCTTCAACTCCACTCTGAACCAACGACACTGAAGTTGAGAACCATAAATGGCGTTGAGTACATAGAATCTCATGCTGTTGAAGATCTAAAAGTGATGGATATTCATGGTAAAAATCTGATTGAGCTGCCAAGAACATTCTCTAAGGAAGAAATACCAGTGACGATTGATCAAATTCCTACAAAAGATACTGTAAAATTCATCCCAAGCCTTGCCGGGTTATCAGAAAGGTTACCAAACTATGATCCAGAATTGAGCATAGGAATTCTCATTGGTAGTAACTGTCCCGAAGCCTTACAGCCACTGAGTGTAATACCTGCCCAAGATAACGGTTCATTTGGAGTGAAATATAAACATGGATGGACAGTGAATGGTCCAGTTCGAGTTACATTAAATGAAGCCAATGAAACATCCTGCCATAAAATTCTGTTACAAGAGGTGCAGAAAGTGAAGGAAATGATGATTCCGAATGATGTGATAAAGATGTTTGAAATGGATTTTAGTGAGAGACAAAGGAAGAACTCCAGATGAACGTGGTTTTTCCCGAGAGGATTTGAAGTTTCTTGCAAGAGAATTAGAAAATAATCGATATCAGGCCGCTAAGCGAGCAGAATGGCAACGGAAAAAGATGTTGAAAAACGAGAAGTATCACAGTGATTATGTGAAGTTTGTGCAGAAGTTGATTGATAAAGGGTATGCTTACCAGATCCCACAGCACCAAACTAAGGAGAATTTGAGGATAAATGATGTTGTGATGGTTATTGACACAAACCAGCCAAGGAATCAGTGGAGTCTAGGGAAAGTAGTCGCTGTACAAGAGGACAAGAATCAAGAGGTGAGAGCTGTCACGATACACCAGGATGGAAAGGAATTCATCAGACCAATTCACAAATTGGTGAAACTTCTCTCTACAAATGAATCGGATGATTGAGTTTTTTTTTTGTTTTTTTTTGAGGATAAACACAAGGAAAGTGTGTTTATGGGGCCGAGTGTAGCTGCAGGCATCTGAGCATTTGTGGCTATTGTGATGTCTGGGAACACTATGGACAAAATCTATTTTCATGGTTAAATAAGATGGAAGGTGAAAATGTGCCGTGAACATTACACTAGATATAGGGCTTGATGTTTACTAATTTTGGTATTCTTAGAATATTTACAGGGTTTATAAATGCTTACATTTGCCAATTTAGCTATTATTTGTTATGCGCAAGTATAGTTATTCCATGATAAATTTACATGTTTATAGATTTTGTTGGAACAATCTAGAAGCATCTAGAAAAGGATTTATGTTTAAATAATAACTTGTTTTTTGGATTATTTGTGAGATTTACAAGGATAGGAGTAACACAGTAGTAAGAATGCAATTTTTATATTAAAGGATGATTTCTTGTTCAAGGTGTAATAATTTTAATATTGATACAGTGATTTAATATCCACCACGTCATTGAATAAAGTGTGTGTAACAGAATATTTGTTGTTAATTCCTGTACTTTTATTGACATATATATATAAGTTTTTGTTCTCTATTTTTATGTTAATATTTCATATTTTATAATTACTCTGTATGATACATATTTCAACTTCATGTTGTTAGATCATAATATGTTACTTTGATTGTATTTTTACTTATTAGTAGTAAGTCATGGTGTACCATATTTCAAAGTACTCATGTATGTACAGGCTGATCTCTCATGTCAATTTTACAAATGAACAGCCATCATGCAAAGAGATTTTCCATAGCTTGTAGGAAGAACTATTGTGACATCTCTGCCTTGAAAGAGATTAAATACAGCATCAGTTTGTTCTTCTTTAACTTCTTTCTCAGAATAGTTTTTGTTATGTTCTGATAGTCCAGATGTGTTATATTAATATCCAACATGCAAGTTATAGTCACTAGTTTTGGTTGGTGCAATTATATCATCGTGTAGCATAGCTATTGTCCACAGCAATAAGTACAATTGAATACATCACAGACAGGCTTATATACTGCCAGACAATGGCATGTAACTGGCCTAAACTGGTTGGCGGTGTACAATATAATCTGATCATAATACAATAGGTATTTGTGGCTCACACTGTTGAGGTTACCAACAGTGTGACAATATAAATATCATAACACCCCCCTTTAGCTTTTAACAGAGTTTAAAAGATATCCAGTTACATGGCAAAGCTTAGTAATATACATCGTTTAAACTTCATACATTATATTAGTTAGCTACACAAGGTGTGACATGTATATAATATTTAAACCAATAAGACATAGTATAACACTGTTTTAAAACTTCTTTACATCATAATAAAATATAGGTTAAAATGCGGCAAGTGATGATAACCAATAAGAACAGAGTGTAACACTATTTTAAAACTCTCTTACATCATAATAAAACATACAGTAGAAATGCAACAAGTGAGGAGAACTAATAAGAACAGAGTGTAACACTATTTTAAAACTCTCTTATATCATAATAAAATATATAGGAAAATGCAACGAGTGATCATAGCAAATCTAATCGAAACCATATCTGGAGGGAGGTTTGCGCTCTGGTGTGGAGCGTCGTATTGGCTGGGGACTTTTAGACTGAACTGAGGCAGACGGTGCATCACTATGAGTTATATTGATTGGAGTTGCCGTTGGCTTATCAGGTATACTTAAGCAAGGCTTGCTGAAGCGCAGATCCTGATACTGTTCAGCCAAGCGTGCGCACTTATGAGTGTTGCTCGAATAATGTCATCCTCAGTGTTATCTTGTGTGTCCATACTCAAGCCAGAAGGTGGATCTCGTATGAATCTTCTGTTGCAGCGCACGGTTGTATCTTGGGCCGTGCGAAGAATATATGAACGCGGCTCTTCAGCGGTTGACAGTACTTTTGCCTGTAACCAGTCGCTGCCCACGTGTTGCTGGTACAAGACGTGTTGGCCAGGTAAGAGTTCGCTGTACTCTCTGTCATTGCCTGCATAGGCTTTACACGTAGCCACTCTTCTCCCCTCTTGAAATGAGTATATTTTTATCATTGTAGGGTCTATTAGCATGTCTAATGATGAAATTACTTCTTATTTGTCTCCCAAATAATAGTTCTGCAGGTGATGGCAGACCGCTCCCTATAGGTGTTGTTCTCAAATCTAGTAGTAATTTGTTCAGGTTTCCACTGTCCTTGCAAGATTTAATCATGTCTTGTATCATGATGCTGTAATCTTTTCCGCTGCATGACTTTATCATAATGGGCTTAATGTGGCCCACAGCCCGCTCAGCTACACCATTGGACTGGGAGTATCTCTGGCTCGAGGTGATATGTTTGACTTCCCATTCTCTCATGAAGTCTTTAAACATGTGCGATGCATAATTTCCACCATTGTCTGAGTAGAAATACGTCGGTTTTCCGTAGCATGAAAACAGTTCTTCTATATACTCAATCAGCTCCTTTGAAGTTTCACCTTTCAACTTTTTGACAAATGGAAATTTTGAAAACTCATCAATTACCAGAGCATACTTCATTCCTTCAACTTCGAATACATCACTGTGTACGCTCTCCAAAACTTCACTGGGCATTTCACGCTCCACTAGGCTTTCCTGTGGCTGTGATTTTTGATATCTTTGACACAATTGACAACTAGATATCATATTTTTGATGTAATTGTCCATACCATGCCAGTACAGGTTCTGCTTGGCTCTCAATAGTGTCTTCCCTATCCCTTGGTGAGTCTTGTGTAAGCGTTCCAAGTATTTGGGTTGCAGTGACTTAGGGACCATCAACCTTTTGCCAGAAAAATTCATGCCGTCTTCAATGACTAATGTTTCTTTCATACTGTAGTACGGCTTCAGACATGTAGGTACTTGGTCAGGTCTTGTCGGCCAGCCTCTCATTATAGCTTCCCCCATCGGTCCAAGGACTGCATCCTGGCTCATGGCCAGCCTCACCTTGTTGACGGTTTCAGGGAATGCGTGTACTGCATGTATGGTTTGTTCCAAAGCAATCTTGTTGCCCTTTGTTGGGCATACTCTTGACAAGTAGTCCGTAAACACGATTTTGGGACCTGGCTTGTAAATCACAGTCACATCGTATTGTTGTAATCTCAGTAGCATGCGTTGTAGCCTTGGTGGACAGTCACTCAGTTGCTTAAGATTAATGCTTTCTAGTGGCTTGTGGTCGCTGTATATGGTCACATGTTTACCAAGTCAAGTCAAGTCAAGTAATCATTTATTATACTGACATGTGATATATGTGATTAACATGTTCACATCTGGCAGAAAGCATAAAAATTTGTATATAGGGGTTTTTGGGTATGCTGATTCCAAAAAGATCGGGAACCACGCTCCCAGATCATTGGTTCCTTCCGAAATCCAAGATGGCTGCCAAGATGGCGGCATTGGTTCCTTCCGGTACATACATACATAGTATGTAACTTTTTTACTATTTGGTCTAGAATTTAATGTTATACCACATTCTGGGCTAAATGTAGCACGAGAAAGTCATTTCTGAGGTTATTTCAGTAATTTGAGGTCAAGAACAAGGTCAAAGGTCATGTACATGAGAAAATTGGAGCTAATTTGTGATTGAAAAATGAAGAACGTTCACAAGCTCTCAGCCTTCTAAAGATTGAACTACTGTGGGATATTCAGGTGCAGTGTATGGTGAATCAAAACATTTCTGGAGATACATTTCATGATGTAACATATTGGGGCTGAGTTTTTTAGGGAAAGGTTAAAAACCATATATAATAGATCAGTATGTGTACACAAGTGATTTTGTGTATGCGTTAAACAAATCGACCAAACATAGTTCCCCCTACACCATCACAAGTACATGCTTTCAATGCATACGGTAAAATTTATTGAACTATTGGTTACTTTAAAACAGGTTTTTACATATCATTTAGTAGTGATTAGTAGGTTTTTCCTTCTACTAGGTTTTTACATGTCAAGAATATAAGTCACATGAGGTCCTCTTGATGTTCCCGGACACATTGACCAGCACAAAAGCACAATTGTGTACACTTCAAGTTTGCTTTGAAGCATTTGCATCTGCCCAGACACTGTTTTTTGCAGTTACATTTGACCAGTTCACGACAGCTCTTTGAAGCCTCTGGAAGGGTTGTCCATGTGGGAGTCCATTGACCATCTTCTGCATTTTCCTCCCAGCCCCAGTCAGACGGAGAAGGCAATGGGTCAGCAATTTGTGCCTGACCCCAAATGTGACCTGCCTGGTAAGCAGCGCGTTTCACATGTTGGAACAATGCAGCTCTAGTTGGAGGAATATTGTCCAACTGGCGGCCCCCATATGGAAACAACTGTTTCATGCTTCATTCACTTTGCTTAACTGTGACGTCCAACTGTACAAAACCACTACAAATCTCTATCTCGTCGACATCTTCTTCATTGATTTGGATTGGAGCATTTGACAATCGATTGGAGAGATTATCCAAGTGAGGCATTTGACGCCATACTTCCCACGCAGTTTTCTTTCCGATTCCACACATCGCTGAGAGTGTATCGCAACCAGATATGGCGTGTAGAAACAAAAGTGCTGTTGAGCGTTCACGACTCAAATGAGCAGCGATTTCATGAACAACAATGTATCTGAATTTTGCTCCATGTCCAAAAGCCAGCCAAATTTCACAGTCATGAAGACTACTGGTAGTTGCAATGGCAAGAACAAGAACATCTGTATCTGTTGCGTGAATCATAATTTTCCTGCTGCCTTGTTGGTGTGCATCCATCATGTGCAACATCATCCGGTAATCAGCCTCTTCATGTGTGCATGGCTGCAGGTGTGACAAGTCAACTGGAGAGGATGACAGCACATGCTCCTCATAAGTTGTCAGAAGCACTTTATCTGTTGGAATGTTGCCTGAATTGATTGCAAAAGATAGAAATTTATACAAATTTGTCTTGTTTGAGTCCGTGCGTAGGAAGCTGTTCCAGTTCCGTGGTAGACCTGTGTTATCAGCAACACGAAGGCTTTCGCCATCACCCCGGCATTGTCTGGTAAAAGATTTAAGGCTATCAGTCTTGTAGCAGTCCCAAACCACATCAATTCGATTCACAGATTGCAAGTGTAGAAGAACATGAGGCACA
This sequence comes from Streblospio benedicti, assembly GCA_019095985.1. NCBI lineage: Eukaryota > Metazoa > Annelida > Polychaeta > Spionida > Spionidae > Streblospio > Streblospio benedicti. The sequence continues at coordinate 96,020 of JAGTTF010005695.1, forward strand.
AAGACCAATTGGCATAATCTTTAAATGTCGTGACCACCACATTTGCTTTGTTGGGATCCAGAGATCTTGGTATCCACACGAGGAGTTTCTTGTGGATATTGAACTAAACCTTCAAGACACCTCATTAGATCAGATTTGTTTCCTAGACGCATCATGTTGTTTTCAGCTAGTGACTGTGGCCATGCATGGTTTTCATGTTTACAGAAAGCTTCCAGGTCACCTTCTCTGACTTGGCATGAAATGTACATTCAGGAAAACAAGTGCAAATCACTTTTCATATTGGATATTTTCATTTTGTCTTTTGATGAAGTTTTCTTTGATCCCGTCTTGAACAATGGCAGATTGTTCTTGGTAATTGAGTCGTAGAAGTTCACGTTATCGTTGAGTCGACCCTCCACAAATTGCTGGTATTGTCTTGTGCCTATGTCTTGTGCTGTTTTGACAGCCTCTATCACTTCAGCTGACATGACCACCTTTGTGTCCAGTGCCATCAGGTCTGCACTTGGCTCCATGAAGGGGTTTCCTGCCTCCTCAATAACTTGAATTACGCGTTTGACATCAGCTTTGAATGCTTTCTGGATGCTTGGAATTTGTTCATGGTGACGATCATGTTTTTGCCTCTTTTGATTATATTTGTCCTCATATTCATTGAGCATTCTGGCAGTCTCCGGGCCAGCAACCATCCAACGTCGTAAGGCTTGGTCATTCTCAGTGATTCCTATAACACCCCCATCACCTTTCACCATAGCATTCAACTGCTCATGTATCTGATCATGCGCCAATGAGGAAAACTTGTGAGACGATTTCTGAGTTACAAAATGTCCTGCCATGAACTCAGCATAGGCACTTGGACACTGATTGTGGAGTTGCATCAGATCTCTTACATGTATTGAAAGCCACCTAGAGTAATGGTAGTGGTCCATTGCAAACATCCATGGAATGATTTTTCCGAGGGTTTCCACATACAGGAGAAAGTTTGCATCGCGTTGTGAACGTAGGAACTGGAGAAACAAAATCTCCAGTTGCAGGCTTTTGTTCCAATAGAAGAACTGTGGGTGGTGTGTTGCCATTTCTTCACACCACTCTGGAAAAGGAAGAACTTCAACAGTACTATAGATCCAGATAGATCTAGATAGATCTAGAGTACTATATAGATCTATAGGGATGATGTATAAATTAGAGAACCTCTGATAAAAGCCCCATTGAAAATAATATTGGAACCACAATTTTCTGCTTATTAGGTTCTACGATATTTCTTATATATCCGTCGATGTATTCAACTAGTATATCGCCCAACTCATAGGCTTAAAAATCCATCTTTAGTAACATAAACACAGAAATGTTTGGATAAGTTTTAATAATAATATTTGTAAAACAAATCAAATCATGCTTTTAAATGCTTTATGTCAAATAAAGATATATTGGAAAATATTGATATGGACAACATAATTGAACAGTGTTTTGAGTTTTTTGTCTGCAGACATTTTTGTGTAGGTGTCAAGAATCAACCTTTATTCAATCGTGAACATGACCTTTGACCTCGTTGGTCACCTCCAATCATTAACATTATATCAGAATTGGATTCCCATGCCAAATTCAGTGCAAAAAGTGTTATTACATGTTATTCTAGACCTAATAGTAAAAAAGTTACATACTATGTATGTTGGATCTAACTTATAGATGGAACTAGACGCAGATACACATTCACCATTCTGTAATGCCTTATGTTCATTACAAAATGTGATTCTTTGAACAAACAAAAATAGCAAAACCAGCAACATGAAGTTAACATACTCTTTGTAATACTTGCCATTGGTGCTCAGCTTTGCGCTTCTGCCACCTTGCCTGAACAACAGCTTGGGACTTATTACTGATTAATTTTTTCCCCAGTGACACGGAATGGCATAGGAAGTTCTAATTTACCATCAGTAAACTTCGTATTTTTACACATGATATCATTAAACTTAAAAATCTTCCTGAGGAGGAACTGTTTCATCAGGGGGAGCTTCCCAGTATCATACTCAGTAAAGTCCTTTTCAAACATGGTAGTTCTACATTCAGTCATCCTTTCAAGCTCTTGTAACATTATTCGGTGACAGGATACTGAATCTCCCTCCACCTGCACTTTTAGAGGACCATTTACTGACCAGCCATGACGATATAAAAAATAGCACAAGGGCCATCTCCTTTTGGTAGGCGCTACAACGTGAAATGGCTGGAGTGCAAGGGGGCAGTTGTTTCCAATTAGTAACCCAATCTCTAAGGACTTATCAAATGCTGGTAAATCTTTGACTATTTCTTGTAAATGCGGGCAATTCATCAACACGTCTGGCTTGGGGATTTGGTCGTGACTCACAGGCATATCTTGTCTAGAGTACAATTTCGGTAGTATGACCGCATTTTGACCATGTAGGTCACACATAATCATGTCTGATACACTTGAAGTCTGTACATAACTCTTGCCATTCATGGTCTGCATTTTTTTTAGGTTACAGGTGTACCCTGCACACACAACTTTTCTTTTAAACTCTCAGTTATAAAACAGCCCGTGCTACCACTATCAAAAAAGGCATAGGTTTTAACAAATTTTGACTGACCTTTAACATATAATTTCACTGGAAGAATAGTCTGAAGAACAGTATCAAGTAACATATTACAGGCTCCACCATTAATTTCTTTAGAGCATTTTTTTTTCCTGTTGGCACATTCTCTTGCAATATGACCATACCCAAAACATCCAAAACATAGATAATTCTGCTTAACAAAAATCTGTCTTTCCTCCAATGACATTTGATTGAATTCAGGACATAAATCAAGAGCATGTGACATTTTACATTTGGGACACATACTATGGTCAGCAAGAGTTTTTATTTCGCTGCTTTTAGCTACGGTGTAAGACGTACATGTAGCACAGTTTACAGTGGAAGTCACATTAAGTGCATCTTTTCCAAAAATTGGATGCTGCATGGCTTTAGATGCCCTTTGTAAAAATACTGTTAAGTGATCAAATGTTATTTTATTGGTATTTGAACATGATTCAACGGCCAATACATTATCCCTCCACTTGTTCTGCAAATATTCAGGTAGTTTTTGTATTACAGCTTGCAAGTTGGGTGCATGGTGCAGTACGTCCATATACTCTAAACTATGCATTACCGCATTGCACTTTGTAATATAAAGAACCAAGGCCTTCAACCCTTTGGCATCATTAGTCTTTATCACAGGCCATGTCAGTAGTTTATTTATGTAAGCCATTGATATTTTGTATTTGTCCCCATACTCAGCTTTTAGTAAACTAATTGCTTTGTTATAACCTTCAATAGGACTCAAGTACATGCATGACTCAATTAGGTCTTTAGGATCTCCCTCCAAGTGTTGAAACAAGAAGTAGAGTCTGTCATTATCATTTTTCAAGTGGGGCACAATGCGTGAATGGAAGGCAGATAAAAATGCTGGAAACTCCATCAACTCACCTGTGAACTTAACTATTTCTGGATGAGGCAGAAGCAATGCAGATGTCACGTGTCGCAGCATAGTTTCTGATTCAGTATGGCTATAACTTGATGCACTAGGTTGTGCTTTTGTTTGAATGTTCATTGGCGATGCTGTATTCATTTCGATATTGTAATCATGAATAGCACGTGTTGGATTAATGGTTGCTTTTGGTTCTACTTTTGCTTGCTTAGATACTTTTACTTGAGTGTCTTCGACGGTGGACTGGCGAACTCCCGACAGCTGTAGCTCTTCCTGTTCACACAATTCCACAATCGCCGTGGATAAATCAAATTCTTTCTCAAGCTCCAATTGCTGAATTGCCTTCTCTAGTTCTCTCTCTTTCTGTTTCTGGTCCAGTTGTTGTCGATTCTGTTCCAGTTGCTGTTCCAGTTGTTGTCGATTTAGTTCCAGTTGTTGTCGCTCTAACAATGCTCTTATCTTTTCAATCTCTTGCTCTTTCTCAATGCTCTTTCGATTCACATTTATTGCTGCCAATTTTGATTTGGCCTTTAACCTTAAGGAGCTCCTTGCTGATGCGTTTGATCCTCGTGATGATGCTCGTGATATTTCGGACGGTGCTATTTTGCCTGCGTCTTCACTAATCTTTTCTTCTGCCTCAATGATCCACTTATTGACGGTTTTCTGCGTTTGTATAAATTCGGTTTCACGTTCAGCTAATTTTTTCTCCTCTTTAATCTTATTTTCTTCACTTTCTAATACTACTGGATACTCCTCTGCAATCTGTCGGTATTCGGAAAAAAGTTCTTCATATTCTTCCAAGGTCTGTTTGACAATATGTAGATTGTCCATTTTCTTCATATATGTGAGTAACTGTGTTCTTTTCTTAGTTACAGCAGATGCAGATACTTTTATTTTCAACTTAAATGTCAACTCTTCTTCAGTTAGCGTGACCTTACCATCATCACCATCTTTCTTTTTTCCATCCATGATGATTTTGAACTGTTACGGCAGTATGATTAGTTAAATTCTCAGACCAACTTTTTGTTACTCATTCTTTTATTTCATATGGTTCAAACTGAAACACATAATCTTAACATATAGTACAGATAAATAGAATACATATAAATACGATGGTGAAACAACTAAGAAAACATATATATGTCAAAATACATATCAAACTTTAACTTACATCAGTTGTCCTTGTCATGACTTTCATATTTAACTTTCCATTACTGCACATGACTTTGCAATTAACACACATATATACATACATATAACCATAAAACAACATGCCATTTACCAATACAAATAAACAACCCAGTAAAACTAATATGAAACCATTCACTTTATCAACTACAAGCTAATAATAAGGATATACACTATTATTTAACTATAACAGAGCATCAAAAATACCAAACCCTCAAACTAAATCTGCCCAGGTAAACACACTTCTTCGCAATCTACCAACACAATATGATTTTTCTCTGTGATTGCTCCACCGGAATGCATTAGGTGTATAGACAGTGAAACAGCTGCCAGGGCTTCAGGTCTTTGATTAATGACCTGAAACACCTTAGTTCTAAAGGTGTTACTGAGATGTGCAATTCTCTGAGAGGTAGCTTGAAAATGATGAACACCAGATAAAAGCGCATATACCATTGGCCAATGAGTAGTTAGGTTGCATTTACGCCCCAGAATAAATGGCAAGTGTCTTTTTTTTACATGTAAAAGTCCATTGTCCAACATATATTACTCCCCATTCATACTTGATGGTTTGACATTTTCATGTGCCGAGCAGTACATCGTACGGCAAAAAGCCCTTATATTTCATGATTCAACCATTGCTTCCCAGGTAATGCAGTTAACTGAACCTGTTAAAATGAAAGCACTTGGTAAGCATGTGTCGGGTTTGGACAGAACATGGTGGCACCAAAAAGTGCGGGAACCCATTTTCCCAGGCATTGTAGCCAAGTATGCTCAGAATTCTGTCTGCCATGATTTTTTATAGCCTCTGATGATAGAATTATTACTGAGGCATCAACAGACAGATTTTGGGGTACTGGTTACGACCTGTAGCATCCAAATCTTTGGGTTCCGAATTCATGGAGAGGGGAGAATGTTATGGGAACCATATTGATGGCTGTGCAAGATGGTGAGCACCTCTAAGTCCATGAGACAACAATAAACATACAAAATCATTTTGAGCTGAGAATTATAAAGATACCTCAGACAGAATTTAACTCTCTCAAGCTTTTCGTCAGTGTGCCACCAGTCTGTCATATTGCCATGAAATTTGATATAGTTTATTTTATGAAATTCATATTTACAGAAGTTACATATTCCAAACTGTACTGACATTTTTTCTGGAAGTCACAATTTGCATTAAGTATTGAGATTAAATTTCTTTGTGATTGTTTTTTGAGCTAGCCATTTTTATGAACTAAGCCATAAACTAGATAGAGGCCACCCCACCCTCGAAATTTAGCAACGAACATTTATTCCGCCCTCAGTTCCCTTTAATTAAGACTCAATTTCTTAGAATTATATGTAGAGGACATTTTCCATAAGGTGAAAGAAACTTCATCAGCCATACCCAAATTTCTAGACAAATAAATCCATAATCCTACTGGTCTATGTTCACCATTAGGAAAATACAATTTAACTATATAAAGTAGAACAGAATCCTATAGCCCAAAATCCAGACTCCCACAAGAAATAGAAAATAATACCAAGGCCAAGGGAGGAGTATGTAGGTTTATCCATCAAAATATAAACTATGAAATGCTAGAAACAAAACCTAAAGATATTGAGTGCATTGGCATCAAAATCCCAAATATGAATATGACAATAATAATCGCCTAAACTATCAATTGTGCACTTTATTACACATGATATCACTTTTAGAAAAAGCATGCAGACAGACAGAACAATTGTCCCCCCCCGTGCCATAGATCATATAATTTTTATGACTCATAAGTAATATTTATCTTACAAAATATAAGTATGGGATGACGTATATTTTGTCGCCCTCATAAAAAATGGAACAATGTTCCATTTCGAGCGAGGGGGGCGGGTTCAGTCAAGTTTTGGATACACCACTTTTTTTGTGGGTCTAATATTTCATCGCATGCGCTAAAACTTCTCATACCATAATTCTACTGTTTTATATTTCAATTGTGGCATTAAAAGGATACACAGCAGATTTCACACATTCATTAATATTATGATTACATTACATGATATACATTCCTGATATAATTATTATTATCTTATGGCATATACAAAGTAATATTTGAATTAATATCGCAAAAACACTACGTAGATATCAGTCTATGCCAAATCATATTAGTCGTTCACACACTCAACAAGTGTCTGCTTCGTTTTTATAATAAATAAGCTATATCATAACGTTCTCATGCACAATGTATGATCAATCTCTGAGATTGACACTCACAAAAATAGTTCATATCGTTCTGTGACGTCATCAACTGTGATCGAGGTCATTCCCAAGTGAAATATTTGGAAAGCAAGTAATGTTTCAGCGCCGTGTTTGGTTTTGTTGAATTCACTGGGTCATAAAGCATCTGTGGAAGTGACAAAATACATTTTTGTAACAAGTTTGTATCAAATTATGACGAAAATAAAAATTGACATAAGAACGTTGTGTTTAAATCTATTCTAAAGATAGATATAACCACTTTGCTGTAAGACTTGTTTCAGAACAATCGTATATATAATGTCCCAAAGACTGCATGTTTATAATGTAAATTTGAAAATGATATCATTGAAATCAACATGCATCAATAAACATTCTTTTCTATTGAAAGAGGATTGCTATTATATAATTATAGTAATGTTTCAGCGTCGTGTTTGGTTTTGTTGAATTCAATGGGTCATAAAGCATCTGTGGAAGTGACGAAATACATTTTACTTACTTACTATTAACCTTAATAATTGTAGAGTTGCTTTTAATAATATTTTTAGATACTTGTTAAATATAAAGGACGATGTAGTATTAGTAAAAAAATTTTGAGTCATAATGTTGATAATTTTAATATCATTTTACGAAAATATATATTCAGTTTTAAAACAAGACTTGAAAAATCCAACAATTCGGTTGTTGCATGCATTTTAAATTCTCCGAATGTTTTAATAGTTGGACTAGAAAGTTGTTTGTTTTTAATCAATCTGTCCAATAACAGTATTCTTAGCTGTATTTAATATACTATCTATGTACATATGTTTATATACTATTATGTTTTGTATGGATGTATATTATAAATCTGAAATAAAATTATCTTATCTTATCTTATCTTATATTTATACAACCCACTTTTTGTTATTTGACTGGTAATGACGTGTAACAACTGTTATCTTTTGAACGTGTATTTCGGTAAGGATGCAATTGTGCAACGCAAATCTCCCAGTTAGTACCGGATTTTAGTAGGGAGGTCAGTTGGAAAAAGCATCATCCAAAAAAAAATATTAAATAAATGTTCACTGTACCATAACCAATATACATCACACCCATCAAAATAAATCATAAAATACAATCATACAAAGTATTTAATACTGTGTGAATTTGGTATGTAGCATATGGTTTCATTTCTCTATTTTTATTTTTATTTTCTGCTATTTAGGCCAAAATCAAAACAACACAAACATATATATATTTTTAAGCTTTTCGATACAAAGTATCCTTTTTCAAAATCACAACTTCAGTTGTGATTTTGCTATTGCTATAAGGCGCTGCTATCTCGGCTTTGCCGAAGTTTATTACATTTATCGATTTCATTAGAAATTGACTTGGCACATCACATGCAATGTGCAAAACAAGATTATCGGGGAAAATCTGGCTTGTAAAAGAATGCTATTGCCACCTACTGAATGAATAAAATTTTTCCGACACGATTAAACTCTAACACGTT
>JAGTTF010005696.1:9588-27260 GCA_019095985.1 Streblospio benedicti
CGATGGATATCATTGAAGGGAGTGATAATTATGTAAGGATGGATAGATTTAGTTAATTGATATAGCAGTGGATAATGAAAGCATATGGATATTGGACCAAGAATGATGGATAATGTGAAATGGAATAATTGTGTGCGTGTGTATTGCGTGGTGATAGTTTACGTGTGTTTTGGTAATGTTGTTTTAGGTAGATTAGTGTTTGTGGCTAACGTGACATTTTGTTATTCTTTGTGATTTGCTTTATGAATATTATTGATATTGGTGGTGGTGTTGTACATACATATAATGAAATTGTTAATATTGACAGTGGTGGTGGTGGTAAAGAATTTTATATTATTATTATTAGTATTGTTTGTATATAAAATGCGTAATGTGTTAGATGTGAATAAATTACATATCATGAGCCGTTGCGTGTTCATTTCTGCTGTTACTGTTTCATTTTGTCTGTCTGGTGATCATGAAGGGCACGCATGTCTTGGATGATGGCTGCATTTTCCTGTTGCAGCATTGTGATGTGTTTAGCATTTTCTGTTTGGTTAGCTTTGAGGTAAATGATTTGTTGATCTGCACGTTTATCGGCGGCTGCCTGCGCCTGGCGATGGTGCATCAAGCTGTGGTCCAAGTTATCAGTGCGTGTCATGATTCGGTCAAGATGTGTGAGGAAATCGGCGGTCAACTGCGACGTGGTTTGAATCATGACTCTTTTGAAATCAGCGTGGAGATTGGTGAGCAGCTGTTTCTGGGCGCTGGTGAAAGTGTCCAACATATGATTTACCATGTCTGACACGTCCGTGGGTGTGATGGACTTGGGCCTACGTTTGGGGGAGAGGGAGCGCGAACGAGCGGGCGTGGTGTCTGCTGAGTGAGGCGCTTGTTTCATCCTGTCCAAGAGGGACCCGTATTGTTTTTGCAGGCCCTCTATGGCATTCATCATAATGTCATTACTGTCGGTCTGAGACAAATGTTGAAGTTGGTGGCGGTCGTAGAAATCGTAGCGGGCGTATCGCTCATATCCAGGTGACCGCAGGCGGTCGCTGAGATCCAATCCATCTTCATTTTGTGTGTCAGTAAGTATGTCGTCGAGATCGATGCTCGGCGTGTCGGATAAAAGGCGTTTGTTTAGCTCATTATCTCTTACCTGGATCGGAATGTACTGCTGGCGGCGGCCGTCCCGTGAGACTGGCGTACGTTGACCAGGTGGGATTTCTCCAGACGATTCGATGTCGGTGCGGTCGGCTGCGCTAATGGCGCTAATGGGGTCATTAGCTCCGGTCAGTGGTGGCTGGTCTTTCATGGGCACAGCCGGAAACTGGTCCAGCAGACTTTGATGTAGCCGGCTCTGACGAAGTCCACCTGGGCCCGGGTGTGCTTTGTGCTGTTTTTCGTAAGGTGTGGATGCAGCCGTCGCTGGGTCGGTGGTGAGGGCCGTGGTGCTCGGGTCTACAGGCATGTTGTCCTCGGGGGCAGGCGGCATTGACTTGGTGGGGAGGCTGGCGGGGTCGCCATCGTGCGATGATGGAGATTGGACCTTTGAGATGTCTTTTTGTGTTGCATCTTTCGCGCCGGCTGTGTTTGCTGTCTTGGAGGTGCTTGTAGTTGCTGTAGTCATCGGGTTTGGTGTAGAGGTCGCCGAGGGACCTGTTCTGGTTGTCGGTGTCTGGGATGCTGATGATGCGCGCTGTAGTGGTGCCGTGTGTAGATTTCTATTGTAGACACCTGCATCTGGCCGGCCCGTGGTGACTGTGTGCCGATGTAGGGCGATATCGTCGTTTGAGCGGGCGTGAGGCATGGTGGAGTCGAGGCTGCCGCATGCGTCCGAGTTGTTTTTGTAGATTTCCGGCTCGGAATCCATGGCTGAGGTATTGATGTTCGGTTGTCGCTAGAGGGATGAAATGGATGGTGGTCAATTAGCGCTCAACTGTCGCTGAGCGTGATACAGGCAGGATTTGATTTAGTAACAGGCGGGATTTGGGTTGGGAAAATAAGGAACGTATTCTGGGGTTATGTGGGGGGTGTTTTGAACCCACTCCTGGTCCCAAAAATAACACTCTGACGAGCACAATGGCACTTCCCGGAAACGGTCTAGTTCTTGTTTAGACCCGAAAAACAGCGGTTTTTCGCAGGATATGCACGTCGCCACGAAATCAGTTACTTTGGTCGATTTGTGTGGTTGGCGATACGGGTTGCGGCGAGTGTGGTGGATGGTTTCGTGTCGGCGCCGCGGTTAGTTGGGGTCTGGGGCCACGTACGGTAGCTTTTCGTAATCCAGAAAAGCACACTCGTCAGAGCAGATGGGATGTTCCTTGAATTTCTGTAACGCTTTGGACGTGGGGAAATTGATGAGCGCATTACAAACTTTGCAGGTCCCTGGGAAACTGACGGGAGGGAGATAAATATCGGCGTCGTCACGGTGAGCGCAATCGTCCGAGCACACTGGATCTTGTAAGAATGTACGGACTTGATCCCTATTTGAAAATAGGAGAAGCTCCTTACAAATTACACAGGCGACTGCTATTTGAGTATTAGTGGACTTACTTGTGGCATCCATATGTTGGCCGCTGTCGCACTGATAGGAACCTGGTGTGGCCGGGTGGGCTCGTTATCGCGCTGGTTATCCCTGGGGAAAACACCGGGCGTGAATGACGAATCGTGCAGTTATCAGCGCGTCTGGAGCTTGTCGGCGTGATAATTGGTCCCTCGGGGCGGTCGAGGCGCGAGGGCAGGCCGGCGCGGCTGGGGATTCTGAGGTGTGATGGATGGTCCCTTGGGAGCAGTCGCGATGTCTAGGTCAGCGCGAGTTGCTGATCCACGAAGTACACGTAGCTGAGACGATATCGCACGGTGGTGTATGGTCTTGGCGAGAGAGAAGCGTGATGTTCGTGGGCGACGACGGTTAGGCAGCGACAAGTGCTCGGTGAGGCGCGATCTGCAACAGACTAATTTTGGTGAAAGGTAGATTCATTTCTTGACTATCTCTACCATTGAAGTACTCAGAATAAGTCGACGATCAGGTTTGGTAATTTATTCAGCAACTGGCTGGCAACTGCTCGGCCCTGCTTATAAGCATTGGCTAGACTTTACTGGTATCGCATGCTTACAGGTGTGCGGTGTAACTAGTCTCTCAGCGTGAGCGTGAGCGTGAGCTGAGGGGCCGGTGACATCATCCTGTGTGACGTCAGCTTGAAAAAAAGACTGTCTGACAGACAAGGTCGAAAATATTTGCTAAGGTACAAAATGTGTGGTTTTTTCAAAAATAAATGTTGTCATAACTCAAAAGAAACCAAATGAATTTATTCCATTCGTATTGACATGGTGTCTTCCTCACTGACAATAAAAAGTGTGATATGTCACAATGAAAATAACCAACCGATTTAGTATCATTGATTACAGTGTCCTGTGCCAACCTCACAAAACAGCTCATCGGTCTCACAGCTTATTTACTTCAGATCTTATCAATTTTACTGTCACCTGTTGTCATTATGATTTGAGGACGAGACACTGATATTTCTGACTGAATGGCTGAGTATATACATGTGCTATGAGTGGGATGGTACTCCGTGTTGGATATGTTACTGTTTTAGCTATTTCTACACCATGTTTGCTGACATGGTAATAATATATAGATTGTTATCCTATGGACGACATGCACGTGTCAAATACATTGACATAATATCACAGACCGACAGGTGGCAGTTTTACATCGCCATAAAGTGCCACAGACCTCACGTATTGTGAGACCCCATGTGGGGCCTCAGTAGTCACGGCCGGCAATGGGGTTAACACGGGTGACTTTTCCTCCCTCACAGAGGACGTTATGTCTCGTGTGTTACAAACTCAGCTTTCTGTGTAAATGTATCATTCAAAGTATTCATGTGACTTTTCAAGTTATCTTGAAAGGTATCAAGTGCATACCCTCCTATACCCATTCTACCATTTTGTGTTTTTGTACCGTGTGTTGATACATGGTGATTGAAAGCAAAGTGAAATAAAAAGTTACATCAATGAAAGAATATTACTCCACCAATTTCATAGATTACCCGCTGTAACCTACATAATAATATCTAGGTTGAAATGAAAATGCTCCTGTTTGTGGTCAGCATCGGGCGCATCATGTCTTCTTCCAGATTTCTGAACACTGAGTTTTTCTGTGTAAAAATGTTTCAATGATACTTGTAGATTAGATTGGTAGTAATACCTGTCAAAGATTCGAATTGTAGAATGTGAAAATAAAGGAAGATCCAAACTCTTACATAACCCATTTATTTATATCGTAATTTCAGATTGAAAATAAATGGCCGTATATACTTTTACACATAATCGCTTTATGAGGGTCTAGATGGGGGGGGTCCTGATCCCACTTACCACTTAAAATGTTGCTTGTTTCCCACTTTCCCTTAATTGCCCAAATTCCCACTAACCACTTCATTTTTGCCAATTTCCCACATCCCACTTAATTTTAAGACCATTTCCCACTAACCACTTAAAGGGCATCGGCACCCTCCTTTATAGGTATATATATAGTTTGGTGTTGCAGTGTAGATACAATACCAGATAATACGCTAGTTGTGAAATAAGGTGCAACTAAGATAGCAAAATGCTCCCCACTATTACATTAGTGATGGCAGCCGGTACTAAGACCCAGCCTTTACACACACGGGCAGGCTACAAGAGTAGACTCAATAGTTGTGCCCTGGTAATGAGGTTAACACAGAAATGGTGACTTTCCCTACCCTCACTGAGAGCATTATGTCTCGTGTGTTACACACTCAGCTTTCTGTTGGGATGTATCATTCAAATTATCTATATGAGTTAGCATATTAACTAACAATGTAGATTAGTGTATGTTTACTTAACTATTCATACTGTCAACCAGAATTTTTTTTACTCATGTGTATACATGGGCATTATAAACAAAGTGAAAATTAGAATAGCAACAACAATCAAAGACTGTTATTTAATAAAATTACCTCATTGTCTCCCCACACTATCAGTGGGCGTGTACTTTACATGAATCCTTACAGTTAAGCCCCATGGATCGACCTAACTTTAGGGTCTCTAGATTTCGAATATGTAGTTTGGTGTTGTAGTGTAGACATAATGACAAATAATACTCCAGTGCTATGAAACAACATGTTAACTCTTCGCCAGTCAATTTGCAGTATAATTATCATGTTGAGAGATAGAAAATTACCACCTTCATAATCGGCCCAATCGCTGTAAAACTAAGCAAGCTAGAACAATACAAGTGATAAAAAAGGTGCAGCTAAAATTGCTCAATGCTCTCACTATTAGATTGGTGATGGCAGTGCAGCAACAAAGACTGGTTTTAAAAATTCAATCAATTATGACCGACTCCCTAGCCTTCTTTCGGATTGTGTGGGTGGTGGTTGTATATGTGTGTGTGAGACGTTTGTGGGAATTTGTCAGATTTCTTTACATATAATGTAACTTATAGACCCAGGACGCATGCACATGTCAAATACATGGCCATAATATCACAGACAGACAGGTGGCAGTTTTACATCGCCATAAAGTGCCACACGACTATGAGAGTTGAGACCCCATGTGGGGGCCTCAGTAGTCAGTCGGCCGGCAATGGGGTTCACGTGGGTGACTTTCCTCCCCCTCACAGAGGACGCAATGTCTCGTGTTTACTCACTCAGCTTTCTGTGTAAATGGATCATTCAAATCATCTTATAGGTATTTTGAAGGTGACTAACAATATAGACTAGTACATATCTAACATTAGATATACACTCGCATATACACAGATTTTCTAGTTTTTCTACCATGTTAACATGGTCAATACCAATAAAGTGAAAAAATAGCAACAAAAAATAACTGATATTTCATCAGTTTGCCTCATCGTATGTCTATTATTAATGTTTTCATTTCATAGATAACCCTCTGTAGCATATGTAATGTCCACAATATTCAATTTAGAATGAAAAATGCTTTGTTTGCATGAAGCATGGTTGGAGCATTATGTCTTCTTCCGGATTGCTAAACACTGAGTTTGTTGTAAAAGAGCGTCTGAATGAGCAGTGAATGTCACAGTTCGTTCAGACAGGAAAAAAATATGTTCTATCTTAGCGTCTATTCGACAATGTACCTAATGGTGATTGTAAATTGACATAAAATATTAACTCTTAATATGCTAATGTGTGATAAATTGAGTTGAAATTTCCATCGCCACCTCACGAGTCAGTGTATTTAACATACCTTGTGACAAGATTTACAGCCATAAGCTTCCATTTTGTCGCATTAGAGAGACCTTGTGAGAAGTGAATTCACAACCCCATGGTTGTGAGACCAGAATGATGACATCATCCCAAGCATCGAGGTGGTTAAAAAAGTTACACTGTTGGAGAGATGTGCGAGGGAGAGAGAAAGACGGAACTGTATTTGCAAGCGTCAGTAAACACATACATATTGCCTGAGAAATGCTCTGTCATTTGATGTGACCTGCTGACCCAGAGCATTATGTTTTTAGTCAGGTTGCCGCCCAACTTAACCGCGACTTGGTCGATACAGTTTTTTATGATTAATTTTACATCCTTGGGACCTCACTATTGCATATCTGGCGGATATCAAGCGTGTATCCTTGAGGCTTTTCAGAAATTCAAGATGGCGTCCAAGATGGCTGCCACACAATTAGAAATCATAACTTTTGAACTATTTAACACAGAATGACAAGTAATACCACTTTTTCAATAGAGTTTTACATCAGCAGTTCATTTCTGATGTTGTTTTTATGATCTGAGGTCACAGATCCAAGATGGCCGCCAAGATGGCAGCCAAGATGACCGCCACTCAATGAGAAATCATAACTTTGAACCATTTGATGTAGAATAGCAAACTTACCACTTTTTCTATAATTTGTTACACCAGCAGTTCCTGTCTGATGTTTTTATGATCTGACATCACAGATCCAAGATGGCCGCCATTTAATGAGAAGTCATAACTTTTGAACTTTTGACGTAGAATAGCAAATAATAATACTTTTTTTCCTATAGTTTGTTACACCAGCAATCAATTTCTGATGTTGATTTTATGATCTGAGGTTACAGATACAAGATGGCCACAAAGATGGCTGCCACTCAAAGAGAAATCATTACTTTTGAACTATTTTACACAGAATAACTAGTAATACCACTTTTTCTAGTTTTTTTCAATCAGCAGTTAATTAATTCATCGCAATATCAGAGCTACAAATATCAGAGCTACAGGGCAATGCTGATAAGGCCCTGGTGCGTACCCTGCCATTGACCTCTTCGGGTCACAGAGATATACTTTTAACAAACACCTCAATGATAAAGACGTGGAGGAGGAATTCTTGAAAGGCACACCCGGTCCCTGGACTGGACAGCCTACAGGTCCCTCAATTGATAGTGACATCCTTAAAACACGTGCGCCCCAGACATAGCAGGGAGAAATATCATATGCCTAGTTAGAAGCCTCTGCCTCTTATGGACTCCACCATGAAATGAGTGCAAAACCAAGATAGTGCATGCAATGGGGCAGTTGGCCACCTTGTGGTGGTCCACCTTGTGGATGGCCATCGACGCTGCCTGGTGGGAGCTGGGGCATTTTGAAGCGCAGTTAACTCTTATTGAAATAGCCATAACCATGGTGGGCCAGGCCTCACAGATCATCAGCATGAGAGTGGGACTTGCTGAAAAAAACATGAAATACTATGTGAAAGAAGTAACATTGGTTGCGAAGCCTGTCTGTTATCTATTATCACCCAACGTGGAAATCCCTGAAATCAGGAAAAACCATGAAAACTCTCATGTATGCATCAGCTATGCGAGATATGGTGAGGTGAGTCTTGTGCTTGGGTCGAAGGATGAAGCCACAGATGCTTTTAGCAGACCACCGAGTAACCCTCCCTAAGGATGGTGAAGTCCTTTTTGAGTAAGACTTTCAGGACCTCATGCAGTAGGAAGTATAGAGTGCGGACGATATTCCCACCCCAACTCATAGAGCATAGACACAGAATCACACTCCCCCTACCAGAGGCGGAGGCCAGAAGAAAGGAGCCCTTTCAAATAGCCAAGTGCCAGTATGGGGCTCCACACGCTGGTCTTGGTTGCGGAGGTAGAGTGAAAAGCCGGAAAAACAACAGAACAAGGTATGTTAGCGTTGCCCCCCATTTCCCCTTCTATCCTAAAAGTATTCCAAAGGAAAGGCTGGTCTTCTACCTTACGGGAAGGGGTAAAAAACCCCTTGACCCAGCCCCCTCCCTTGACGTAACTGACCCCTGTACAAGTCCTCTCCCTTGCAAAGGAAGTTCCAGAGCTTCATGCTCTTCTTTCCTGCAGGGGAACCCCTGCCAGAGCTGGACACCCTTAACTTCTAGGCCGTCCAGTTCCCACTGGATCTAGTGGGGGGGCACAGCCTTGGCACTGCAGAAACTGTAGCTAACCCAGAAGTGCTAAGCATTGTGGCCGGATACCGAATGCCACGCATGGGCCAGCCGCCGTGATCAAACAGCTTCAATCCACACTTCATCCCTGACAAAGTGCTCATGATATCCACAGTTCTGGACAAGCAGGCCAGGCTTTGGTGTCGGATGATCCAGACCAGTTTATGGTGCACATCTTCTTGTGTCCAAAAATAACTGCTCCTCCAGGCCGATCTTCAACCTCAATGACCTGAAGCAAGTGGTAGAGTATGCCCATTTCAATGTGGACGGCATGCCCTTAGTGAAAACATGCTCATGAAAGGCATCTTCTTCATGAAAGTCGACCTGAAGGACGCCTAGTGGTGTGTTTCAATCCACGAAGCACACAGGAAATTCTTACGGTTTCAGTGGCAACAATCTGTATGAGTTCACTTTGCCTTCACTTTGGACTGGCATCAGTGCCATGCGTCCACCAAGCTGCTCAAAACTAGTAGTGAGAATCTTGTGCAGGGTAGGGATGCATCTGGTCATCTACATGGACAACTTACTCCCTAATGAACCAGAATCCAATCCGGCCTCGACAAGAAGGCCGCACACTGTCTCATGCTCAAGGCTGTAATTGGGTTTATTTAGAACCACAAAAAAGTTATTTCTGACAGCATCTCAGGACCAAGAAATCCTGGTCCCACAGGGTGCAAACGGTCCCAAATGAGCGTCGCACCGCCAGACTACAAACAGCTGGAAATTATGGCCCTTACCCAGAAACGATGGCGGCAAACAGAATGGAGTCAGTCCATCATGGCTAATTAATGTTTTAGAATGCTGATGTACAAAAAAAATATTTAGAAAGTTGTATTATTGATAATTCCATAATACCTAAAATTAAAGATTATTAATCATTTGTTTCAAGGTAGTTCCATTTAACCATTCCAACCATTTTAACCATTTATTTCAAGATTCAAAAAGTTGCTAAACTTAGTTTTTTCTCCTGGAGAGGTCTTCATATTATACAAAAAAATTTTTGAAAATCAGTTTAGCTTAACTTTTGAATTTTGAATTCCAATTAAATGGTGGAAAAGATGGTAGCCACAGTACTACATCAAATAGTTCAAAAGTAACGAATTCTCATTGAGAGAGGCGGCCATCTTGGTGGCCATTTTGGATCTTGACCTCAAATCATGAAAACATAATTGGAATGAACTGCTGGTTCTAATTACTTGGAGAAAATGGTATTACTTGCTATATTTTACGTTAAATATTTTCTCATTAAAAGTGGCCATTTAGATGGATTACCCTCAGATAATAAAAATAACATTGAAATGAACTGCTGATGTGAAAGACTATTGAAAAGTGGTATTACTTACTATTCTGTGTCTAATCGTTCAAAAATTATGATTTCTAATTGTGTGGCAGCCATCTTGACGCCATCTTGAATTTCCTCAAAAGCCTCAAGTGATAAACGCTTGATATCCGCCAGATATGCAATTATGAGGTCCCAAGGATGAAATCAATCATAATAAAAACTTTATCGACGAGTCGGTTAGGCTAAAAAACTTTGCTTTTATGACTATTTGACTATTTGGGAAAACTGATCTTTCTAATTTAATTGAAATAAACATGTAGAATTGTAGTTTGGTGTGAAACTGAAATATTGACTAGATCATTTTTTTCACAACCCATGTTTCATAACATGGTAATAATGCCAATCAATATGCTATCTCCCCCAAACTATCAGTGGGTATGTACTGGTGGTCTTACAGTTTAGCCTCATGGAACCAATCTTAACTTTAGTGTCTCCAGAGTTTGAATATGAAGTTTGGTGTTGTATTGTAGATGTAATCACAAACAACACGCCAGTGTTAGGAAGAACAAAAGGTAAAAATAAAAAAAAACTGGTAAAAAATAGTTACAATCCTACTGCCATTCCGATTAATGACGTGTCTACATTTTATACTCCCTAGCGGCATCCTTAATATGTGATTAATTGATGCAGAACTGTCCATCTTGTTCTCCATCACCCATTGCACGTGTCAGTGCATTTCTAACATGATAGACATTGCTCAAGGCAGATTTTACAACCAGAAGCTTCCATCCAGTTGCATTTTTTTGGCCTTATTGTGAATTGAAATGATGGCCTCATGGTTGTGAGACTAGAATGATGTCATCATCCCAAGCATCGAGGTGGTTAAACGTTACACTGTTGGAGAGATGTGCGAGGGAGAGAGAAAGACGGAACTGTATTGGCAAGCGTCAGTAAACACGTACATATTGCCTGAGAAATGCTCTCTGTCATACTAATGTTAACTGCAGATTTATAGAGCATTATGTTTTTTGGACTAGACACTCGTCCTTTTGGTGGGATGACCGAGTATATTCTGTCCATTGAATTAAAACATTAAGTAGATTTGTAGTTTGGTGTGAAACAAACACATTAGGACGTCATTTATTTAAGCCATGTTTCATTATATGATGCATGGTTATATCATCAATATACATTCTCGCACACTATATCTGTGGGCTTGTACTTTAACATTGAAGCCTCATGGGTCAAACTAGTTTTAGTGTTCCCTAATTTTGAATATGAAGTTTGGTGTTGTAGTGAAGGTGTAATAACAAATAATACGCCAGTGTTAGGAAGAACATAATACCGCAATCATGACCTCCTTCGGCATTCACTCAACAGTATAATTATCACATTAAGAGATAGAAACTCTATAATCTTTATGATCGGCTCAATTGCTGTACAAACTAAGTAAACTGGAACAATGCAAGATACAATTGCAAACTTCTCTCACTATAAGACTATGAGAATTAGTTAAATCTTTTTTCATGAACTGTAATCCTATAGACCCGACACACATGCACATGTCGTATCCACGGACATAACATCAAAGACAGACAGGTGGCAATGGGGTTAACACGGAAATGGCTGTTTCCTCCCCTCACAGAGGACGTTATGTCTCGTGTGTTACACACTCAGCTTTCTGTTCGAATGTATCATTCAAATGATCTATAGGAGTTTTTCAAATTAACTAACAATGTAGATTAGCACCTAACTGTTTCAGCTCTTCCGTACTATATTCTACTATGTTTTGGTACCATGTTAATACATGGTGATTACAAACAAAATGAAAAAATAGCTACAGCAATGAATGACTATTATGTCATCAATTTCATAGATAACCTTCTGTAACCTGTATGATATTGAGGTTAAAATGAAAATGCTTTGTTTGGTATTAGCACACGGTGCATTATGTCTCTTGCAAGTTGCTAAACACTGAGATTTCTGTGTAAAAATGTGTGTAAATTATCAGTGAACGTGACTCAATGAATGTGAAGGTTGGATGGGCGCAGTATGTGTTTTAGATCAGAATTGAGACATTGGAAAAATCAAAATAGATGCATTTTCCTTATTAGACCATGTAATTACATGGTAATTACAAAGTTACAGAATATAAGAATATGGTGAAAAAAATGAGTAAAATGATAATCAATGAACTGTTCTACATAACGTGACTACAAATTATTCTCCCTAGCACCACCCTTTATATGTGATTAATTGATTCAGAATTGCCCATCTTATTCTCTCACTCATCGCACGAGGCAGTGTATTTCTAACATGATAGACATACCTTAAGACAGATTTTACAACCATAAGATTCCTTTTAGTTGCATCTTGGTGGGAATTGAGTAATTTAGTGATGTTTTGACAGATTCATTGGATTTAGTCTTTTTTATGTAGTGGCAGTCTAACGCTGACGCTGAAGAAATATGGCGGAATCTGTATGAAACGTCTGTATAAGTGTGCCGAAAATCTAGTATGAATGTGTTTTATATCAATTGAATATTATGGTAAAGTGAGGTATACAAAAGCGTAGTATTTGCACAAGTTCGAGTACATGCACATAAAATGTAAAAAAACAACAACATCTATGTATTTTCACATAATTATACGGTGACATCATCATTATAACTACCGAGCTATCAAACTAATTAAATAAGAAACCCAAGTCTCATTTTGCTATAATACGACTATGTACATTAGAGAAGACAAAGGACTAAACAGCGGTTGAGAGAGTGCCATGGAGCCAACAATCTGATATTAGAATCGCCTCATCTGAAGGTAATTGGAAGAGCGGCCGAATTACTAAATAATCACACTTAAAAAGTATGATTTCTTGAAATTATATAGCTTATAGACACAGCATGTTCGTGTGTCCTATAATCAACCCCGCCCCGGCCCCCTCTCCAGTTCACAACCAACAGCAAAAACTGCGCACTAAAACAAGACCACGTCCACTATCCGTGTAGTCGTATTGAGTCATACCCACCGCCCATTTTCCACCAACTGGACTTTGTATTGTATTATCACATCAAAACTTTTGAAAAGTCGTGGATGTTGCCCCTCCATTGCACTGTCGTTACCTAGATAAAAACTAGGGTTTTTGAGGTCTGGACTTGATCGAGACCTACATGGGACCATGGCGAGATGTAGTCCTTATCTAGTCTCCATGGTCGGGATATAGTCCTGGTCTGATCTTCATGTTACCCCCCCCCCCATTCCACTATCGTTACCTAGTCGGGAACTGAAAGAGTCGCGGGTATCGACGACTAGGTACCGACAAATATGCAAATTTTCGCCACATAAAAAACTTTCCCATTCTACAGTCACCAAAGGTTACAACTTGGTAACGACTAAATCAGGAAAAAATCAGCGACGACAAATGAATTCGGGGTCCTGCTTTGGTGACTGGTGGCGAGTTGGTGGTGATATGAAGACGACTTGATTACGACCAGATCCCGACATGGTAAAGACTTTCTGCCGACCAGGTAGAGACTTGGTAGCGACATTGCCCTCATCATGGCGATGTGGTTACGACCTGGTAAAGACCTGCTTAAGACTTGGTAACAACTGAAAAAGACTAGGTTACGATGAGGTCTCGAGTAGGTCGAGACTTGAGGAAAACTTGGTTGCGACCTTGGTGAAAATGGTATAAAAGCTGTGTGCGCCAGTGAACCAAGTTCATTTCATTTTGATATTACACGAAGCTAAGATGCTGCCCGATGAAATCCAAGCATGTTTGATGTTATGTTTAATAAATATTAATTACGTGCTGTATTACTCAATGAAAAATGCCGAAACACAAGAAGCAGAAGAAGCATATGATGATGGTCCACCAAGCAAGAAGAAAAGAAATCACCCAGAGCATCGAAGTGCTCCTCGTTTCTGGTGCCGTGCATGGAACAGCGAGGACCGCAGGCTAATGTTCGGACATTGGGACAATCTAATACAGGAAATGCAGATGGAGGATACAGACAGTTTCTTCAACTTTCTACTCATGCAGCCAGAACTCTTTGAAGAGATTCATGAAAAAGTGAAAGACCGCATAGAAGGACAAGAGACATCCTTCAGGCGCCAATTGCCCAGTGGTCTGAAGCTTGCCGCCACCTTACGCCATCTCTCAACTGGTGAATCGTACCCTTCTATTGGTTATCAGTTCCGTGCCACCCGTCACACTGTTGCCAAGTTCGTGCCGAAAGTGTGTGAAGCCATCTTTGAAGCATTCTCCGACAAGGTTATGAAGTGCCCCCAAGATGCTGCTGCTTGGCGTGAAGTGGCATCCCTCTTCTAGTCGAGATGGAATGTTCCTCATGCTGCGGGTGCCGTGGATGGGAAACACATTCAGATTCGCAAACCGGCTGACAGTGGATTCCTGTACCATAACTGCAAGGGATTTTTCTCCATCGTGCTGATGGCTGTTGATGCTGACTACAAGTTCCTCTGGGCCGACATTGGTGGCATGGGTCATCAGAGTGATGCACGGATTTTCAACGACTCCGAGTTCAAAGAATGTTTGGAGGAAGGTGCACTCAACTTACCAGATCCGAATCCATTGCCGCATGATGATCGCAACATGCCGTACTACCTCTTGGGAGATGATGCCTTTGGCCTCACACCGCATCTCATGAAGCCACACCCTCAGTGAAGCCTCACTAGACCTCAGCACGTGTTCAACTACCGGATCTCCAGAGATAGGCGTGTCGTGGAAAACACTTTTGGTATATTGGCCGCCAGATAGAGGTGCTACCTCACAAAGCTTATGTCCCCAGGTGGTACAAGTCATGCTGAGGGCCATGCTATGTCTAGATAACCTGATGAGAATTGGCTTTCCCATCTCTCACGTCACCATGGTAGGCCAAGAAGACGAGAACCGCGAGATCGTACCAGGTGCCTGGAGGAATGATGCAGTTCTTCCTGACGTGCAATTGACATCCAGCAATAAGTTTGATCTTGAGGAAGGAAACAAAGTTCGTGAGACTCTGCTTCACTACTTTGGCAGTGAAGCTGGACGTGTTCCATGGCAGGACCGATTTGTGAATGTTGTGAATTAATGTTGTCAGGTGCTTGTGGAACATTGAACTTATTGTATTTTTTGGAACTTTAAAAATGTTGTGCTAACACATATGTGGTGATAAAACTATTTGTATTTTCTGTTCAAATATGCTATGTGCGTTTCATTAAAGCTGGATGTCCTGCTTTGTAGCTCCTGATGATCGGGGATGTGGGACAGGGGAAAGGATGGGAAGGGAAGAGCATTTAATGTGTTGCGGATCTCATCTGTTTCAACCCGAGCAACGCCGGCTAAACAGCTAGTAATTGTATATATTCATGTTTGTCACTTTATCAGATATCCTGTGTACTTTTATTAAAAAGTGTTCACTCGATAAACCTTTGTCATTCTATGTCTTACATGTGATTATCTCACTGGGGTACCATCATAGGGGGGTAGCCTCATCTATAGCTTTGTGTAAAATGAACCAAACTCTAGACTTGTCCGTCGCTACCACGTCGTTATCAGGTGGCAATCAGGTGAAAACCATGATTTTATGTATACATTATTTAGCTCATCTTTACACAACACAAACACAATTTACCGTTGACAGTTTCGGCAACTACTGTTGCCATTTTCAAAACATCTCTGCGCATGTCAAGGTCACTCAGCACGACTTCCGATGCCGAAAATCGGGTCGTACACGTGAGAGAGATGAAAGGCTCCCTCGTCTCGGTTCATGACCTGCTTCTGTCCTCGTATCTTTATCGCCTCCCTGATGGTTCTTGTTCTCCAATTCCCCTCCCTATCCAGTACACTCACTTCCTCACAGTCTATCTCATGATTGTTCTGTTTCACATGGTCTGTGATCGCCCTCTTGTTGATTTGGGTAAGGGATTCTTTCCTCGCTGCTCTGGTGAAAGATCCCCCACTGTTCTGCTTCACATATCTTCATGTCTTCTTTTACACGGGTGCCCAGTTTTCTGCCAGTTTCCCCAACATACACACTCTTGCAAGACTTACAGGGAATTTTGTACACCACTTCACATTTCTCTAGCTTACCCTGTTTGTCCTTAGGATGAACGAGAATGTTCCTGATGGTCTGTAGGGGCTTCACACTTGGTGCTGAGGATACCCTCTGTTACTACTTTTTGGTGCTTATTGTGATACTTGAAACTTTTACCCTCTGTTACCTATGTGTTCTTCTTTCTGTCTATCTCCTGTCTCTGTTACTATGTCATTGCACCTGGGTATTCTAACTTTAATCAGATGTAAAATATCAGCCGAAAACCATGGTTCTTAATTCTAACAGTTTTTACAGGTGCAATAGCATCAACAACATTGACAAACATATGTTTAAAAGTATCCCAAGCAATATTAACATTAGATTCATTTATAACTTTTATCCAGTCTACTTTAGAAAGACATTTTAGAAACAAATCTTGATCATAATTTTTCATACACCTCATTTTTATGACATTATGTTTTTGAAAAACAACTTTACTACATTTACGAGTACAGAAAATAATATTATGGTCGCTCAGTTTAGCTGGGAGAACACCACTTTGAGATAGTTTATCCGAAATACAAATGAGGTCAATTAGAGTTTGGCTAGAGGGAGTAATTCTAGTTGGTTCTTTAATAACTTGTTTGACATCAAAAAGTTTTATAAACATATGGAATGATTTGACTAAAGAATTATTTGATTTCAAAACATTAACATTGAAGTCACCTAACATATATGATTCAGATTGAGTAAAATTTGATTCCAAGAATACCTCTTCTAATTTAGAAAAATAATAATAGTCCTCAGGAGGTCTGTATCCAACAGAAAGCAAAAAAGGTTTTGTTTTTGGTAATAGATTGTTTACGGCCAAACATTCAATATTGTTTGTGATAAGATCATCCCTTTTATTGAAACAAATGTTGTCCCTTGTATAGACAATCTCCGCCTCCCTATCTGTTCCTGTCCTTACGTACAACTGCATATCCAGGCACAGTTACTTCTTCGTCAGTCACAGAGTCGTCCAGCCATGTCTCTGACACTGTCAATGCTGCTTCATTTGTTGCACGGAGCAGAAGTTCTATTTGGTCAAGCTTCGGAAGCAAGCTGCGCACATTTAGGTGCAAGAAATGTAGTCCTTTTTGTTGGAAGCAATCAAAGTTGTTAAAATTGATTGGTGCTGGTAAGTTTGCTTCTGATTTATTTATTGGTGTATCCTGTGGGCCGGGTGAAGTACAGCACGCGCGACTCCCGCTTGGACGAGCCGGCCACTTCGAATGGTGCGGCGCCAAAGTCAGCCTCCTGTAATGGCAAACACAGTAGAACCTCTCTATTAAGAACACGACTGAGACTAACCTCAAGCGGTCGCAGTAGAGAGGTGGTCTATATATGGAGGTTCGTTTGCGAGCATGAAAAATGGTTCTTATAGAGAGGTGTTCTCAATATAGAGCTGGTCGTGAGTGTAATGTGTGTTGGGAAAGGTCACTTGTGTATTCAATCAATTCTATTCTTTTCTCCCTGTTCTCTATATATCAAACACATTCCTACCAGTATATGAAGAAAGCCGAATAACCACTTCATCAACTCACAACCCCGTGGTATTGAGACTAGAATGATACTCTCATCCCAAGCTGATATATATGTATATATTTAGATCTACTAAAACGTCAGGATTGCGCATATTGTCTTGGTCAGGTGACATTTAAACTCCTAGATTAAAGATATCGCCTGCACATGTAAGCGTGATGACCCCTGGTAAGTGCGCGCATTGGTGCGTGTAATTCATACAATGACCGCATGACCCACTGACCCAATCAAGTAATCACATGTGAGTGTGTGCACATGTTTATTGTTATACTAAGTTTAGCAGCCCCTTTTCATTCCAAATGATGTCATTGTCATGTTTCGTCTTGTTTTTTTGTTTTGCTTT